>CAJHQP010001971.1:0-97254 GCA_905132765.1 Moricandia arvensis | reverse complement strand
GAACCCAGACCCTCACCCTTTACAACTCCCACAGAGAAGCTGTCACAATTGAGATGCAGGTCATTGGTGACAGCTTCTCTGTGGAGTGTTGTTAAAGGGTGAGGTCTTGGTTCGAGTAACGCCAAGCGCACCAATAACCACCTGTGAGCCGAGGCCTAGGATGAATTCAGACAGGTTGGTATCAAAGGAGAGGGGTTAGGGTCGGTGCACTGCAGGGCCGACTGATCCGCCCGTTGTGGGGTAGGCCGTTATATAAAAGTCGACTTTTTTTGTGACAGCCCTCCCCGTGGGACCCAGCTGGCGCTGCAGCGCATCGGCCTAACCCCTCCCCTGTGATACAACCTGCCCGATTCACCCTAGGCCTCGGCTCACAGGTGGGTTTTGGTGCGCTTGGCGCTACTCGAACCCAAGACCTCCCCTTTAACAGCACTCCTACAGAGAAGCTGTCACCAATTGACAGATCAATTGGTGACAGCTTCTCTGTAGGAGTGCTGTTAAAGGGTGAGGTCTTGGGTTCGAGTACGCCAAGCGCACCAAACCACCTGTGAGCGAGGCCTAGGTGAATTCGGACAGGTTGTATCACAGGGAGGTTAGGGTCGATGTGCTGCAGCGCCAGCTGGTCCCATAGGGAGGGCTGTCACATATTGATCTTTGGTCTCTGGAGCCTTAGTGGATTTACATATTGTTTAAGTTATTAGTTTTGGGTTTTTCTTTAGGAGGTGTAATTAAATTAAGAATTTTAAAATTTTGTTAAAATCTCATGTTATCAAGTTTTATTAAACCTTTAGTGATTAACTTATATTGTTGACCTAGTTAGTGACTTCCATTTGGTGAAACATGTGCATGGTTGAATATATGCCTCTAATTTCTCAGTAACTAAACTCTTTCAATTTTTTCAAGATGGTGAGTATCCAGAAGCAATAATTTCTCAAAAAACTAAAGAGAATAGCAGTAACCAACTAAAGACGATGAAAATTGTGTCATTGCAAAACATGAAAAAAATAGAATTAATCATCCAACAAGCACTTGTTGGAGAAAAGAAAAGCTTGAAAAACATAGAAGAAACGAATTTGTTGGAGAAAAAAAAAAAAGTTTGAAAAGCATAGAAACGCAATTCGCAAATAAGCAAGAACACAAGCTGTTCAGAGATTTTTAGAAAATATTATCATTTCAAATCATTTAAACATTTTAAAATATTTTATCAAATCACCTACAAATTTTTATTTTATTTTTAAATTTTACTGCAATCACTCAAATCACTTTAAACTCAACTAAATTCGATCAAAATTAAAACAATCTAAAATCTCATAAAATCATTATTCAATACACCCCGTTTAGGTAAGTATGAGTTGTAAAAGACAGAACAATAGTTTAACTATAAGTTATTAATTATTAGAAAGTATATATAAGCTGGTTACACCTTTGTGTAACTCACGTTGGATATGATATACCTTGAGATTTACAAAGTTTTGAAAGCAGAAGCAAGCGTACTCTAAACCTATCGACTTTGACAACCTTTGTCTTCATCAATTCCCTGGATTTGTGAGTCCATTAGACACGTAGTTAACACATTATAACAAAATTGTACTTAACAAAATAATTCGCTATAATTATTTACACAACTATGATATACTTAACAGACTGTGAAAGTTTGAATTATATAATATTTCGGAAAAGCAAACTCATCTATTTTTTAATAAAGAAAATTAATATCAATTTACCATATTATTTTATATAAATTGCATATTATTAAAATCTGTGCACTTACTCATGAATAAGAATCTAGTTAAACAATGTATATAAAGTGCCAATCTATTACACAAACTTTATCAAAACACAAATCAACATATAACACCAGTCATTTACTTTAATTTCATCAATTCTACATTAAAACTGAACATGTTTTATTCTTCTTATATTTGAAGCACAATAAACATTACTTCCAACTTTAGATACTTAAGTTAGAATTGGACCAGCAGCATACTTGGGAATTTATAAAATTTTAAACTAAACATTATAGTTTGATGTTCCGTAATAAAGTAATATGCCCATGAACATAATAATTTCACTATTATATAATACATATTACAGAACCATATCTAACCTATTATTGATATGAGAAAGTCGTGATAGTAGTATCATATTCGACGCCAGTTCATGAAGAATTGAATAGAAATGCTTGCACAGTAAATACATCATTGACCAGTATTTAAATTACATATCCATAAAATGATAAAAGGATATAGTGTCTATAAGACAATGTTTTATAAACATGATAAGAACGCTTACAAGTCATAGTCTTGAGAAAATATCTGATTCCAGATGGAGATTAAAGATCATATTTACAAGATACCAAACCGAATTGATCCAAATGTAATATTGAAACATTTTCAATTTCTATATCTGAAAATCGTCTATTTGAATCCAAGCTGAAAATATGGATATCCACAAAATATCTAAAATTATATGTTCCAAATATTTTCATATAATATCAATATATTTACTAATCTAATACTCAAATTATGCATTATAAATTTAATATCATAAATTAGTTGATGAATATAAATTTTATATTTGTTACTGAATTTAGTATTATTTCACAATATATACTATCATTGAAATAAAAATTTGACCCAATTTTCGCAACCATGGTCTTAAGTAAATATCTTATCAATCTAATCAGAATCTACAAGCGATACAAAATCTTTATAACTGATATCATGATACCCAAGTAGCAGTCCGAATGTGTAGTCTGATATATGACTCGGTCACACATCTAATTGTGTTGTCTCATTAGCATATCTAGCAAAACAATATTCTGACGATGAACTATATTAGATATTTTCATTTTAACTGAGATTCCTTATTTTCAATTTTGGATGATATATGATATATAACAAAAAGAATACATGATACATAGATGCTAAAAAATTTCACACAAAAATAGATTATTAAAGAGAAAAATAATTAATCAACTATTATTAACATGGTATCAGAAATATATTTATATTTTTGGCGTTAATAATAACTAAACATAGAGGTTTAGAATTATGGAACGTGAGAAGATTTGGAAAAAGTAAGATTGGAAATTATAAAAACAATATTAAAATTTTCAGAAATATCTATTTAGATCAGTTTTTTCTTTAATCTATTTGTAACAAACCTTTAAAGATATATCTAGAGAGATTACAGCCTATTATAAATTATGATAAATATTACATATGATTTTTTACTGCATCACCTACAGTACTTTATAAAATATTTAATAGTGTTCTTTAATATCATTCTGCTAGATTTATATAAAAAATTCTTTATACATTTACATGATTCCGTTGATCAGAAATTCGAAACTCAGCCTATTGGTAATACTAGCATTATGACTCTTACTATAGTGTTTTTTGTCGACAATAATGAACTCATTAACTAAATTCTCGACTGATCTAGAGAATTTAATGAGCAGAAAAAGCGCAGACGAATAGGAAACATATAACAGAGTCAAAAAAGCTAGCACCAAAGTAATATATAGACAACTAGATTAATAAAAAGAAAGAAACAAATCGAATTGCGTTCTGTATCGCGAAAATTCAGTGAATTCAATTCTCTTTTTTTTAAGTTTGAGAAATGAAATTAAAACACGAGGACCGTGTACGTGATAGAAGCAAAGAGGCTATTATGATACTTTATTTTGAATGGACGTGGGGCATATAGCCATTTATTAGTATTAAACATCATAAAAACTCGCCAACTTGCTTTTCACTCCCTCTGCTACCGTTGACACTATATTTACACATCAAACGTTATTAAAAGTCAATATACTGAAATTAATATATTTTAGATGTAATATATTGAATGTAAGATATAGTCTTTGTTGTTATTAGTTAGATATAGGCTAGCTCACTCAATTCTCTATCTTTAAAAACGTGAATCTATATCACATGAGACTGACCCCTTTTTTCTCAAACTGTCCTACATTACCATTAGCGATTACATTTTTCTTACTTTTCATTTAAATAAAAAAATGAATTGTTTGGTTAAATGGTAAATTACATATGCACATTGCTGTCTCTCCCTAATAATCCTCATTGTCTGTTCCCATTTCTCCTTATTCCATCTTCTTGGTCTTCCTCTTCTCTCTGCAACAAACCTGTAGGTTCTCTTCTCTTCCTTTTTTTTTTGTATTTTTGAATCCTTTTCATGAACAATCTCCCTGAAGTTTTTGCTTTTCTCAAGATCAGTTTTGTTTTCTAGCTCCTGTGTATCTGTTTTTTTTTTTCTGAAATATTCTGGGTCTAATCATTCAAAAATATATTCAAAGATGGTTCCTTTAGATGGGGTTTAAGGTCATCTCATTTGTATGGATCTCTTCTATGAACTTGTTCTTACGTTTATTACTTTTTGTCTTTAGAGGTTGTGGATTGTTTATCTGAGGATGCTTTATAATCAAGCTGTGGACTTTCTTTCCTTTGCTGCTTGATATGTTTGCTTGATTAGTTAGGCCATCATATCTATGCACGTCAGTCTACATCTGTGTGTGCAGCGTTCTATGTTTTATGCATTCTCAGAGTGATCCTTTTTCATTACAGTTCCAGGACTAGTCTATTCTTAACTGAAGTATACTGAGCCATATGATCATATATAATACAGATCATCCCTAGGCACATTGTTGACGAGCAAGTGAACTGTGGGCCGGGATGCAGGAAGAGAGGGCCAGTCTCGCTATTTATCAGATGCCTTGAACTTTGAGCATGGTTCTACCTCCTCAAGTAATGTGTGATGAATCATTGGGAGAACATTCATAGTCTTGGTGATAACGACTTGCACGATTAACATGATTGCAAATTCTGAACCTGTCTATCAGAGAGCAAACAATGATTAACACAGGTTAGCCTCGGTGAGGCTAGCTCTAGTGGCACGAAGAATGAAGCTTCCATGTCACGAGTGAGCAACGAAGAAATGAAATAATTGATTTAGACTCGGATTCTGAAACAACCATCTGGCCCCAATCAACATCTCAGAATGTCAAACCTGAATGCAGAATATCTTGAACTAATGAACCTATCGAAGAGAGTAGTCTTAGAAAAGGTTCTACTGTACAGGAAGGACGTCGTGTTCCTGACAGAGTGGCCAATCTTCTTCAGGAGGTTATGGTGATTTCCAGCCTCAGAGAAAGCAGTTCGCGGACACCAGATTCTATAGATCATAGGCCAGGGAATGGTTTAAACATATCTGGTCCAAGAGGACAGGTCTCTAGTACTGGTCACTTCCCTGTTTCTGCAACTGCAGAAAGCTCAAGTAGTAATCCCTCAGATCAGCAAGCAAACTGTAAACCCAGCTGTCTTTTCTGCTGGACCTGTTGTCAGGCAACCTGTTGCTCCGAACCTTTCAAGACATCTACCAGAAGATTCAAACAACACATGTCGGACTTGAACATGGACAATCTTTAGGCAATGTCTTTTCCGGAACTCGACTTCTCCTGCTATTAGCATACCACCGTTTCAATGGTTCGGAGCCTCACTAGCGGGTGGATCATCCAACTCCATTGCACCCTATTGAGAGAAATCTTCATCTTCATTGAAACCAGTTCAAGAAGCAACCAGAGAGTCCCTTTTTTATTCCAGCTCCTGAACTTAGGAATGTACCTCCAAGTCAGAGTAGTAGAAATTGCAACAAGTGGAAACCTGAATATTGGATCATCGTGTGAGAACAGGTGTTCAACCACCATCTTCTAATCTAGCCTGGACTCCTAACCAAGGAACTTACTACAACAGCAGAGAGAAGATCAGAACTTGCCGAGGTCAATGATTTCTTCCCTTGCTGTAGATGTCACAAACCAGAGGGGGATCTGGTGACCATCCAACACTTCCTTCGTGGCTCCCTCGTGCCTCTCCGGATGGCTTGTGCTTCAGCCTGGTGGTGATAAAGTCAGATGCATAATCGCGACTTACTGGAAGCAGGCCAGTGGTTAGATAGACAAGGAGATAGTGTGGCCGGGGCTCCTCATTCTCTTCGTGCCTTGGTAGCTGCAAGCAGAGAAGAAATAGACTTACGGTGTCCCAGGTCAGTTCATTACAAGTTATATGGTCATGAAAGCCTTTTAACTTGAATGGTCTTTGTTAAGCTTTGGTTTCCTTTTGGACAGATGCAGAACATCTTGGATGTCATGCGTAGGGATCCGAATCATAGCTTGCGGCTTGAGGTTAGTTTCTTCTTTTAGTTCAGTAGAGTAAACAGTTAAGACTATTGTAAAGTTATCTTCCCTTGTTACTTTTCTAGATGAACTAATTAATAACCGGAACTAAGTACTTTGAATGCTGTTTTGGTCCAGGACGTTTATGCTTCTAAACCAGTCATTGCTACTTGATGGGGCTGCTGGTATGCATGACCGTTATAGAGACATGCGACTTGATGTAGACAACATGTCATATGAGGTAAAGAAAAGCCATAACTCATTGTCTTGGTCATGTTAGCTTGGTAAAAGCCTAACTCATATTGGTTAATTAAACTTTAGGAAACTGTTGGCATTAGAAGAGCGTATTGGTGATGTTTGCACGGGTGTAAACGAAGAAACCATATCAAACCAGTTGAAACAGAGTAAATTCAAAAGCAGCACAAAGTCTCCACAAGATACAGAGCCATGCTGTATTTGTCAGGTACAAAGAATATAAGTTTTGCTGCAGTGATAATACCAAGAAAGATTACATTTTTTCAGTTATGAATGGTGAAACATGGTGCAGGAGGAATACAGTGAAGGAGAAGACATGGGGACGTTAGAATGTGGGCATGATTTCCATAGCCAATGTATAAAAGAATGGCTGAAACAGAAGAATCTTTGCCCAATTTGCAAGACGACAGGCTTGACAATGCGAAGAAGCGGAAAATTAGGATGAATGAGAGAGTAGTATTCAGAAGAACATCTTTTCTTGTTTTTACAGTTCAGCTTATTAACAGATATGAAGTAACAAAAGGCCCTTTCACAGGCAAGTTGGTCGTATTTACAGATCTGAATATGAAAGATAGGATCATGATTTGGTGGTGGAAAAGATATGAGTGAAGGGAAAAGTTGAGAAGAATGAAAAATCCTTTTCTTTTTGTACCTGTATTTGTTTGGATAATTTATTTTATCATTGTCATTATTATGAATCCATTGAGGAAGTGAGTGGCTGATGTTGAGATGTTCATTCTAAAAAGATTGCTGAAAAACAACCTATATTGTGTTTTGTGAATGTGGCGCCGTCCGTGGCTAGCCAACGCTCAAGTGCGCTGTCAAGCGGGCTGCGGTTCATAAACCTATGTCCAGAACCCGCAATGTTACGATCTAGCAGGTTTGTGGTTGACCCCGCGGTTTGACTCACGAATCATGCATCTTCTAAAACCCTGCATTTTTTAATATCTCGGTGTATCCTAGCTTCCACCGAAAATGCGTCTAGACTAGCGCGCTATTCATAGCAGCTTACGTTATCGGCCGGATATGTCTCGGTCACAAGACAAAAGTCCTACATTATAGTAAGTGATCCATGTTCTGTGTTTAAACAACAATATTGTGTGTACTGTTATAAATGGTTTGTGTTATCCTAACATAATGTAACCAATATTAAAAGAAAAAAAACAATGTTTGTGTTTCACAACAGTAGCCTAGAGAAGAGAAAATGATATTCATGTTTGAGATTTCAAAAACCTGTATGACGACATCTCTAACCTGCATCTTCTATGGAGAGGGAAAAAACCTGCATCTTCTATGGATTAACTAGTAAGTAAGCTAAGTAAATGATTAAAAGAATAAGAGTGAAAACAAACGGTCATGATCGAAAAGAATGAACCAAAGCTCGTCATAGAACATTATTGCTTTTGACAGAATACAATTACTTGACTCAATGACTCAAAACTAAGAATCTTCCAAATATTGTTGCTCCGTGATAGACTTGCCAAAAAGAAATAATTGGATAAAACTTAGTTCAAAAGACTTTCTTAAAATTTATGTATGGAATATAAATAAAATTTTGTTACTTTAGCACAAATTCATCATTTCAAGATTAAAACATCAGATATATATATTTCTCAGATGTTCTCTACATCATATGTAAATCTATTAGATGTTCTAGCCTAAAGATATTGTAAAATATGTATATTAAGAAAGAACTTAACATCCTCAAAGTTTTGTAAAAAAAGAGACTTAAGAGAGAATCTCCAATATAAAATTGTATTTTTTTAATAGAGTTGAATTTAAAATAAATTAATGAATAAAAAATTATTTTATTTAGATTAATCTCATTTGTTTATTCTATTATAAAATAGAAAATAGAATAGAATTGAAACATATTTGATATCAAACTTTATTTTTCAGAGCTGACTGAGTGGAGCATCTTCTACACAATAAGTATTATTTAGATTGTACTACTAAGAGCTTGCCTATATTGAGATTCCCTCTGATTGTCATGTTTTCGAAAATTTTACAGCTAATATCATGAAAACATATAAAATTAGAATTATCGAATGCATAAGTCGAGAGAGCTACTATTGTCCATAACTTTTAACGCAATACAAATGTTTTAACTATAAAAACTTTACAAAGTGTACCATTAACTCACGTTGCCATCTAATAATGTAAAAAATACACTAATCGTTCAACATCACAATATTTTTTACATTTGCGTAGAATATGAAATCTCGGTTTAGAACGGAGGGATTCTATATCTTAGCGATAACCCTCGTTTCAACGTGCCAAAGTGAGTGCATATAACCAAATCTGACAAGAAGGTAGTATAGTTTTATCTCGTCTTCCCTGCGTATCAGACATGGCCTATCAGTACTACAAAGCTCATATCAGTCAAATTCTTTTCCTTTTCCACTGACAACACAGCTCATACGTATCTTCTTTAGGCGGGCATCTTTAAGCGGTCTCTGTAAATTGAGGTTTTACACTTGATTTGACTTTTTTTTTTACACTTTTCAATAAGAGACATCTCTTATATCTTTTATTTAATAGACGGTTCTTAGTTTTCTTAGTTAAAATTTAAGAAACGTCTCTTAGGGAAACTAAAAACTCCATGCTAAGAGACATGCATTAACATGAATTAGTCTATCACTCACTAGTGTTTCCTCAAAGACAAACCTAAGTTTTAGATGATCAATTAATCATAACAACATAATTAGTCCTACACTCATTTTTCCTTTATGAAATATTATTAGACTTACACAGTATTGATCTTCAAACAACATCCGTAACTTCCATCTTTTATTGCATATATAGATCAGCCGTAAGGATCTTGAGTTTGATTACATATATTAACAAAAAAAACGAACAAATGAACAAACATCAAACCATATTCAGATTTTTTTTCTTCCTAAGCAGAATTGATCCCGTTTATGCTTTACTTTTAGCACGAGGTCAAACTAATTCGGTCGTAAAGGGAAAGTTTAGTATTTTTTTTTTTTATATAAAGAACATATTTTCATTGAAAATCAGTCGAAATGATGATTTTCACTATTATCATTGAGGAAATCTAATATTTTAATACCTATGAGATTGTCAAATCAAATATGTCTCCCGCCGTTACTCTAGGTTTATAAACAACACATGTGTGAATAATCTTTGGCTTGTGGACGGAGACCTACTTCCATGATATGAATCGCACTATTGAAATTAAATAATAATTATAATACAAACACAAAGCATAAACTCGTGGGCAAAATATTTAAAATATAATTAGTCTAACTTTGTATAAAGTACACAAAGCTTGCATGACTTAAACTTGCAAACCAACTCTTCCAGCTAAAAGAATCTTGACAATCAAACCACAAACAGAAGAAAACAAAAAATGTGTACACAACTGAAAGCTATTTTGTTTTGGATCGCGGAGGAGCCACCGTCCTCGGATCTAATACGTCTTCTCTTCTCCTCGGATCTCAAGAATAAAAGGTTCATCCACTCTTCCGAAGATAGTCTTTGATGATAATGAGCCTTGCAGGTTCGGGCGACGATGGATCATCTTTGTATCCATCGTTGCTCAGAAAACTCATGCTTCTCTTAAGGAAACCTCTCTATCTTTGGGGATTTCCTCTCTTGGATTTTGGGTTCAACCTCCTTTTATGTCAATGGTGGCTTCCTTCATGATTCTTCCTAACCTTTTCAAAGGTATGGTTTTCTTTTGAATTTCCTTGTATCGAATTAATTAGTACAAGTTGGTTAAATACATTTTATCACAAATTTTAATACTATTTTTCAAATTTACTATTAATAAATGATTATTTTTGAAAAGTATCCTAATTTTATAATGAAAATAGACTACTATTCTTTTCTAAAATATTTATAAAACATTTAGAAACTCAATCTCGACCATTTAACACTAAAACTCTAAAAATAATCAACTAAATTTAAACTCAAATGTTAATATAATTTTTTTATTAAAGTAATTTTCTGAAAAGTAATATTTAAATTGTAATATTCTTAGCAATTTCTCTAAATATATATATATATATATATATAAAAGAAATGCAACCGAAACATGTATATTATTTAAAACCTATTAATATTGATTTTGCTTTTGTAATGATTCCAGGAAAGATTATGTGGCCAGAAGAAACATCGGCGACATTTGCATCTCTAAACGGAAACCTAGACGGGCGAGTAGAGTTAGACGGGAGAATAGAGAGAGGAAGTAAAAGATACAAAGCAATGTTGTCAATCATGGCTTCTAAGCTTTCTTACGAGAACTTTAACTTTGTCAGCTCTGTTCTTCACAACCATTGGAAGGTCTCTTTCCTTTCTATTAACAATTTATTAGTATAAACTAAGAACATATAATAGATCCTTTTTTTTTTGGTTAAGTCGAGAAACAGTATCAAGTGAACATAGTTAAACATTAATCCAGTAAATAATTAGTTGGATTTAATCAAATAAATATTATTTTAGGTATTGAGAAACTTATTAAATTTTAGTTGGTATAAGTTTATAGGTTTTCCCAAAAGATTTAACTCTTATCTGTATTTCGTCGAATTATAAAATGTATCTTATATCCGCGATCATGCATGATTATCTTAGTTAAAATAACAGCAAAATCATTATCATTTATACAGATTGATTATGTGTTGGACTTATAATCACAATGTTTATTATATTCCTGACACAGATGGACTTATTGGGATTCTACAGCTGTTGGAATGGTGAGAATGCTGTCCCTCCATTTTATTAATGAATAATGATAATACATATTAAGAGCATTATTACTTAGCTAATATTTACTAATATATTTTAATGTTGTCATTAAAACTTAAATACAAAATGTGTTAGACCAATAAATAAGGAACACATAAGAAGTGAATCCCTTGAAAAACACTGACATGCAGATTTTCTTTTATTGTTCCTCACCAAAATGAACTTGATTGAATAAATAATTGGCGACACCACACATGAAAATCTCCCTAGTAATTCAATCTCTTAACCCAATTTAATCCAAAATCCAAAACGTAGTTAATCAGTAATGATTCAAGAAAATATTTAATTCATTGCCTATACATTTCTTAATCACAGTTTCTCTCAATTATATAAGAATCAGATCATATATAACATTAACATTCCCATAAATTATAAGATCTTGAATTTCATTTGACATATAAAGAAGATTTAATTTTTGGTAGTAAAACACATTCTTCTTTGGCTTTTCTTAGGTTACCAGGAACAGAGGTCAACGGAGGTTCTCGTCATAAAGGACACAAGCACAGATCCTAACCTCATCGTCGTCAGTTTCAGAGGCACTGATCCTTTTGATGCGTACGACTGGATCACCGACTTGGATCTCTCATGGTAATGTTTATTCTTTTGTTTAAATAATTTGACTATATCTTCATTGATTAGTTTTGTTTAGGCTTGGATATTGTTCGGTTTATGTTAACCACTCTCTTAATTATAGGTACGAAATTAAGAATGTGGGAAAGATCCATGGAGGATTCATGAAAGCTTTAGGGCTTCAAAAAGAAGGAGGATGGCCTAGAGAAGTAAACTTTGATCAGACCCAAAAAGAAACCACTCAATACGCATACTATACTATTAAGAGTCAATTAAAGAAGATTCTCGATCAAAATCCGAGATGCAAGTTTATCCTGACCGGACATAGCCTAGGTGGAGCCCTAGCGATTCTGTTTACGGGAGTGTTAATGATGCATGAGGAAGAGGAAATGCTAGACAAGCTCGAAGGTGTTTACACATTTGGGCAGCCACGTGTAGGAGACGAGGAGTTTGGAAAGTTCATGAAAGATTCGTTGAAGAAGTATGAGGTCAACTACGAAAGATACGTTTATTGCAACGACATGGTTCCTAGGTTACCTTTTGACGACCAGACACTTATGTTTAAACACTTTGGGGCTTGCCGTTACTATGACAGTTTCTATAGAGGAAAGGTTAGTTATAATTTATAAATTTAATTTTTAATCTTAGGGGTTCTTATTCTTTTTATTTATTTATTTTGAAGAAAAGTAAAAATTTTAAAAAGAACTAATCGGGGACCGTCAAATTTACGTGTCAGTGGGCTCATCATACATAACCTGTCTATCTTCACGTCTGCGAACAATCAAAAACCCTTAAGAACAACTCTTAGTTAAGAGTTTTAGGAAGTAAGTTTCTTGGGTCCCACATTCTAAGAACCCCTTAAGAACCCTCCCTTAATCTTGCTTTAAAGATCTAGACCACCATTAACCCTGAACTAAGTTTTTAGGGTTGCTTAAGTTTTTTTTTTTCTAAAAAATAAAATAAATAAAGTGATTATCGTGGCCGCATATGTCTTGGAGGAGATTACTTCCGCTCGAACAAAGCGATAATCGTTATGAAACAGTCATACAATGTCACATATGCTCTCCTCCCAAAATCCATTGCTGTGATTAGAGCAACGAGAAGCACACTAATTTCATTAGAAATGGAGTCACCACTAGCATCTCCTCTAAGAACTCCCTTAATATTGATGTCCTGTATGAGCAAGAGTATGAGGGGAGTTCCTAAGGTTCTATATTGGGTGAAGCTCCACTAAAACCCTTAAGAACACCTCCTAAACTTTTAATTACAGATACGTTTAAGGGGTTCTAAGTACTGTCTCACCAGGGGTCCCACTGTACGACACGTCGGAGCGACCCGCGATTGATACATCTTTTTTAAGTTTCTCTTTTTCGACGAGTAAATAAGAGATCGGTTAGGGTTTCAACATCGGGCGATTAGTGACTTGCATATTGTCCTACACGTTTTATGTCCTGGCTGGCAAAATTAGTGTAGTTTAGTCAGCACTCCATAGTTGTCCACTTTACCATCAAAAATGTTTGTATTTATTGTATCAGATAAGGCGCAAAATCGTAAATATGTTACAGGTAAGTCCTGTTCCATAAACAACAACCAATTTTATTGATACTCTTTTGCTCATTATATTGGTAGGCTTAAATCAAAATATGTTCATTCTGCTAAAATTCTTTAAGTATTTTATTTTTGTTTCTACAGATAACGAGAGATAGTTTTCTGTGAAATGTAAATGAGCTATAGGGCATCGTGATAGAGATGCATACAGAGAATCACTGTAGTAACCATCCAAATTACAAAGTGAGTCCATCGAATGATGTAGTATATATATAGAATACAAACAAAAGAATGTTTAGGGATGAACTGACAAATTAAATGGTAATTAATTAAATAAATTTAGAGTTAAACTAGTCATATAATTGATAAATAAGTTTATAGTTATACTAGTTTCTTTCAGTAAATAATCGTGTTTTATAATAAAATATGTGGAAAATGTAAATATATCTATGATATTTGGAGAAAAAAATATCTAAGAGAATTGATTGCTCCAAATTGACCGGTGATGACGTGGCAACATAACCACGTGTAAAAAGCGTAATGCTATTTTTGTCATTTCCAAGTCTCTTTTTCACATCTCTCCCTCCTCTCTTAGATTATTTTTCTTGCTTCGTCTCTCAACATAAAGATAGCATAGCCCATGGCTTGTGATTACAGAGGGAACCATAGCCACAGCCCCGACCATGGTTCTTCTATGGTATATTTACTGATTCATGTTTTTCGCTTTTAAGATCTGATACAGCAGTAGATTTTGTATAATTGATCTTTTTTTTAAAAGAAAATGTTGCAGTATCCACGGAAAGAGACGCTGCTATACCTACAGAATGAGGACCGATGAGAAGACAAAGTCGCTCTGTAGTCATTTAAATCAATGGAAGCATATTCGTTCATACACATCAGCTATAACAACTCCCTTGGTGTCGAGTGGCGAACAAGTGACGAACATAGGTGAACGTCTTGAGAGAGATTCACTAGCGGTGGAAAACCATTACTTGAATGATCAGAGTGTGAATCGAATCAGCGTTTTCCTCTTTTTTATTTCATAACTGATCATGATGTGATTGTATTGTGCTCATCGAGATGTAATTAGTCCGTTTTGTCTATCATATGTTATTTCTGCTAATAGTTCCAGCGTCTTTCTTCGTGATTGGCATCTCCATTCTGGCTCAGAGAGATGAATGTCAAGACAACCTGAGGTCGTCCGCAGATAGAGGACGCCACGTGTGGGTGGCTGGTTCTACATCATCGAGTTCTCATCAGGAGTCCCTGGATCAAGCACTATACCAGTCTTTACCAAAGACTCAGGCTCCTAGTCGCCACCTTGAAAATAATGTGTGTGGGACTCCGAAGGGTAGTAGTCTTATAAGACACGCTCGCTGGTGTCAGCCTCGTGATCATCAAGAACGAAGACTACACGAGAAGGCTGCTACGCTAATCTTCGTCTGTGACCTGGTGATGCAATATCAGCATATGAGATAGAGAGGAAGGCTATGAGTTAACCTCTAGCTCTATTCAATATGAAAATAGTGTGTTTTACATCAATTAGTTGAAATTGGTAGACTAATAGAGTTTTGCCCATTTGCTGTTTTGTTTATTAATACAGGAAGACCGGTACATCTGACAGTAACTATTGTGCTAATGAAGTAACAGAGGGAATGGAAGCTCGTAAGAAGAACTGAAGACAGTGACTGAGAATCGGATCAGTCGTGAGTAACATGATCATGGGTGAACAATGCTTACCACAATATTAGCGTTCGATCATAGCAGTAGTAAATGTGCACTTAAGTGTATTGATTTACTAATTGTCCTTGGCATCGAGTAGGCTTGTTCCGCACTCAGCAAAAACTCCTGCCAACATGACGTATATACTGAAGTATATTGCACTTTACTCTAATGAGAGGAGTGTTTGGAATGTATAAGAGTAAAAGGTAAACTACTATGGTTAGTTACAGTGTGTGCTCATCATATATCCCTACTACATCGTATTTTGTATGCTCGTGTGAGTGAGATGACATTCACGATGTATGTAAACCTACTAAAGATTTGCATTTTTGTTTGTTGTTGTTTTTTCTATGTGCTGTTTGTCTGTTTGTGAAGGAGCTAGTTTTAAAGCATTGATGCATGCTAACCTGGAATTTCACTAAATAAGCTGAGATTAGCAAGTAATAATTTAAGTTCGTGGATAATATCTATGTCAATGTGATATTTCTGTGGTAAACCAACATAAACGCAACATATTAGCAACAAAATTTAAGTATCATAGAGACATCATAGTTCATATGACGGAACTATAGGATTCGATTAAACCTTTGGACGATTTTTCTTTTAGTGTGGTTAAAAGAGAAGAGAAACAAAATGATAGCTCAGAGCATAAACCTCATGAGATATACTATGAGTGTCTAACCATTACGTAACTAGGACATATTTAGTGTTAAATACCACATCCTATTTTTTTAATGTACTTGAGAACATTAGTAGTATTATATCTCTCTTCTCCAACAACACTAGCACCAATCTAACACTAAAAACTAGTACTCTTAGTGAGTATAGCTTCAGTACGCTATATGAATTTTTAATTTATTAATACTATTACAAATTAAAAATGGTAATGACTGATTTAATGCAGTTATATTACATAAAATAAGTTAGAGAATGATTTTCTATAAAAAATATTTACTATTTCCCAGATATGGATATATAATAGATGGTATTAACTTTATCGTAGAATATGTATATTGATGAGTAAAGTTCAAAGTATAAATATCAATATCCCAGTCAATGCGTAAAGACAGATCACTAAGGATGTTGCACGATCGATCCGAAATAATCTATACTTATGATCTGTATGGCTAGAGAAAGGCCACTTAAACCACGAGCGTGGTAGACGGTTTAATAAAAGACGCAAGAACTCAATCGAGATATGCTCAGTGGAAAACCAAAGTTGAGAATACCAGACGAGATAAACCTCGTGCTGTGGAACGAAAAGTCATAGAATCTCGGACGCAGATCATCAAGCAACACACAGTTACCACGACGAGAACGCTACAACGAGTCTTTTGTAGATCCTCGATCTTATTATCCACCCTCTCATACTCATTAACACGTTGATATAGAATCTTTAGTCGATCTTGCATCACGTAGTGTTTTCGCAAGTATCCTGATTGAATCAGATTGGCTGTATCTCGAGATTGATATGAGACAGAAGTAAAGTGCAAACTCCAGCTTGTAGTGTTGATTCTAAGTGAATGTTTTAAGAGAACAAGTAGAACCCTTTACTGTCTCTGATGGAAGTGCATTTTGAGTTTGTGATCTAAGTGTAGTTGGTGAGATTCAGACATGGCTCCGGTTGGTCCTCGGTTCCGGTGATGCCAGTCTTCTCCAGCATGGATCGTGTGGTAAAAGTTCAGATCTTTTTAAGAATCTGTTCGCGTTGGGAGACAGTGTTTGATCACTCTCTTGGGATTTGTAAATTTTGTAGAATGCCGAGATTGTCTTCACTGTTGACGTATGGATGGCATCGCTGCGCGTCAATTGCTTACTGACCTCGAAGATGTTGAGGAAGTCAACAAACAGCTCCCTGACCCTGTCAATGTATCTTCTTCTACACTTGTGTTGTAGCTCATAGCTTTAGATTTTGATCACTGCCTTTTAGTTTTGGTCTATCTCTCCCTTAGAAACAGTTAAGTCCTTACATTTTATGCGCTTGTACAAAACGCAGTAAAGACATCTTGACTATTGTGATGAGTAGTTATGATTAGCTCTCTCTGTTTATTATGAGAGGGACTTACAACATGGATCCGACTTAGTCAGATGAGGATTTCTTGCCGCAAATCTGGTGTTTCCAGATGACGTCGATTTTAAGGAAACTGCTGAAATGATCGCAAGGTTTGTCATCTTCCACTGACTAACTTGTTCCATATCACCCGATTATACGGTTGGAAGATGTCCGGGCATCACAGAAACTAAGAGACGAACACTGCAAGTCATATGAAATCGCATTCATCGCTGTTGCACTATTAGATCAACCTAATATGATGTGCAACTAAAGAACATTTTTATATCCTGTTGAGAAGCTAGTAAGGATTGTGTTTACTGCAGTTTAGGTGTGGTTCTTCAAGATAATGTTCTTGGGACCGATTCACTGCATCAGATGTCAGAGCTGGACCGCGGATGGTGTATCTTGCTGCATAGTGTATAGTTTCTAGAGTGATAGGACAACACGGAGTATAGCGCTAATGATGCTTAGATTATTTCGTCGGACTGTCATTGTACCGCAGCACTTAACACACTGTGCGCAAAGAACGAAGGTCTATTACTACTGCCACGTCTTAAGTGGTAGTCAAATTAGTCAGGCCTGCATTATAGAAAATGGTTAGATCTCCCTCCATAATCTTTTTTCTGGTTACATTAACAGTGCCACTACTTGTTTTGTGCCTCAGTGTTCTATTTCTCTATGATAATATCTGACTCAATGATCAGGTGTCTAATGAGAAGACAGAAGTGAAGCGTGGACGCGTATGATGACTCTCGACTGATGTATGCCTTATGAGTTGGCAGGTGAAGCTCCTGAGAGCCCAAGTCGGCTAGAGGTAGTACATCCGATACCAACGGGATGATAGATAAAATGAGATGCCATATCCATATGTGTAGGCTGCCGCTCTTTCTTATCTTATTGCATATCTATCTTCTCTGAGCTCTTTGTTCTCCAGAAACACAAAAGCCTTTAAGGTTTTTAGTAAACTAACTACTAGGTTTTTATGTTTGGCACAAACCGATTAGTACCATTTCTTAGCTGTTTATAAATCAACTGGAGAGAAAAATCATCTGCCAACTGGAAATACGATCATATAGAGAACATTTCAAGTGGTCAGAGCGAATAGAACTATGTATCATAACAGTATGTATTTCATATGAAAAAAAACTTATTTTTTGAGATTTACATCATTAATAGTTTAATTACTCGCAGGCATTCAGAATTATAAAATGTTTTAAGATTTTAAGGTATGTTTGGAAATTTTAAAGTATGTTTTGAGATTTAAGGTAATTTTAACTTAATTGAAAACTGTTCACCCACATAAAATGTTTTTACAACTATAATTAGTTGAATGATTTTAAAATGTATATATTAGAAATATTTTTAAAAATGTAAATGTCTTAATCTTCCATAACGCACTAAGCCAAACAAATAATATAAAAAGAAACGAGGAATATTATTTAGCCAAATTATTTGTTACACATAGCATACTAAACTCATTATCTGGAATATATCTATAGTTACAATCCATATTACTTTGTAACTTAAACACTTGGGTTTTAAAATCAAATATGTTATATTCTAAATCATGAACACATAAAATTTACTTCTTCTTTTTTACCAGTATGAATCTTATTATTCAAACTTTGGATGTAATGAACAATAAGTTAGATCAAAGATATGTGACATTTAAAGTGTAATTTGTAGTTTACGATAGAAATATCTAAGTTGATGTTGTAATAAATGTTAGGACGTAATATATCATTGATCATTGTTAAAGTGTAAATGAACTGATCATCTTGAAAGGCCTTGATGCATTCTCCTTAACTTTCCTAGCAAAAATTCAAATATGCATGATATCTACTTAGAAAGAATAATAGCGAATATCACAGTAAATATTAATTTTGTAAAAATATCTTCTATCAACAAATATATTAATATTTGAATTACATTATCTAGATGATTATTATTTAGATTCAGTGTTAAATATGGTGGAGTGATGAGCTTTCTAATATTTATATAAATATTTTAAAAAATTATTTAAGTTAGTACTTTCTATCATATATTTCTAATATTTTTGAAATATATTATTAATGATAAATTTGATAAATGATATCAAAATTATGGTAGAATTGATTTTTCATCTAGTTATACCAATGGAATATATTACTAGAATGTGCACTATCTCTTCGTATCATTCGTTGATTTGGTACATCCTCCTATTTCTACAGCACATAAAATATTTGTAGAGATTTACTTGAACACACAAACAATATTTGTTGAGAGATCCATTACAAGAACAGAATAGGTATCAGATTGATATTACTTTCAATTATTAGCGGAGGAAAATAGGAATCTGGTAGATAATCTCCTAGAGCACCTCCATACAGCTTAGAACCCGTAGTGGGTTCTAAACTTTCTCTTATTACCTTTCTTTTTTGTGATTTTTTATTAAAAAAATAAAATCAAAAAGAATGAACCAATCGGGTCGCACGTGTCTAGTGGGGGCCCGCAAACAGAGTAGAGAACCAGGTTCTTAATGGAGGTTTTAGAGCTGGTTCTAAAGGAATGTGGACCCCACAAGATGTTTGATAGAACCGTCCTAAAACAATCAAAACCAACTTTAAAAGATGAACACTCCTCCACTTGGAGGCTGGTCTTATCACCAAAAAATTTAAGCTTACAATAGAGAAAGTGTAACGGCTTAATACACTGTGAATCCTTGACCGAGATATAGGGAAGCGTGCCTGCCTCTCAAAAATCCAAATCTTCCATACTTATCCATCACGTCATCTCCTTTGTCCGGATACGGAACCGAACCACCCTTCTTAAATCCACACCTTGTCCTAATCTCATTCCACCTCATGGCGACGAATCAGCTCAAATCCGATGCGATCATGGATTTGATGAAGCAGCATCTCTCCACGATGCCGGTAAAGAACTCACACAGAAGATCGGTCTCGTTTATCAGATCAACGTCGCCCCCAAGGTCCCTATTCCTAAACTCCTTCATGGTTCGATTTAGAATTTGTGTTATTTTTTCTCATTTGTTTGATTTTTTCAGAATTGGGTTGAAGAAGTTACCTACATCGTCGATCTGAGAAAGGAGAAGTCACCAAAGGTTATTCTCTCTCTCTGATTATGCCAATTGGGTTAATTTAGACATGATTTCTGATTTGGATTCCTAAATTCTACTGATTATGTTTTGGCTCTAACTGATAACTATGAAATGAATAGGTAGAACAAGAATGAAAAGAATGTTGAGGATATAAATGAATATCTATCAGTTGTGTTTCTCCCAAATTTGATAAGGAATAAATGTAATCTATAAGTACTTATATGTAAGTAATGTTAAAGAATCATATGTAATCGAATATTGCTGATAAATATGTAAATTGTAACAAACGATAAAGAGTTCACAATTTCTGCTTATTCTTTTGTGTCAACCATTAAAACTAATTCTTGCAAAAATGATTTTAGGAAAATATGAAGAGGAGTGGATGCTACTTCTCCTTCAAAGATTGATGACTTTGTTAAAAGTTGCTACTGGCAAGATGAATCCTCAGATTGCTTCATTAGGTTGTTTCTTTCCTCTCATACCCCTCATTTTTGTTTTGTCATTTATATATAAGGTGTTTAAGCAGCAGGCTTTGTCTTGTGTCTGAACCCAAATCCACCATTGTCACAATTTATGTCACAATTAAGCAGCAGGCTTTGTTCTTGTGTCTGAGCTTCTGCTTTCTTGATTTCTTCGATTTGGTTCAAGAGTTGTCTCTGAGTCTCTGTGAATGGTTGAATGTTTGGTTGATGCAGGGGTGCTATGAAGATCAAGGGTAGTCTCAGCGCTGCGCAGAAGTTTACCCCAGACATTTTCCCAAAGCCTTCAAAGTTTGTGAACACAGTAAGAATGTACTGCAAACCCCCTTGACTCAGGCTCAATTTATGTCTTTCTAAGGTTTGAGAGTTGGATTCTTACAAGCAATGTTTAAGAACTAGTCACTAGATAATAAATGTCTCTTCAAGTATCTTTGTATGAATCTTCTGGAAACTGGTGTTGGGGTTTTTAATTAATATGATAATCTTTTTCTTTTAATAGATTTATATGCTGTCTGAATATTATCTGAAGACGTATTGTTGGTGTAAGAAAGACAAACAAAACAAAACCAAAATGTTTTGTACTCCTCAAATGTTGTTGCCAAATCCATTCTCCTTATTCTCCCTTCAGTGCTTGACCTCGCTGGGCTCTTCTCAGCCTCCATACCTTCTTCTGTTCTCCTCTTCCCATTCTTCTGACCTCTATTCTCTCAACTCTTATGCTCCATACCCAACCTCCATGCTGCTAGCCTTTCCGCTTTCCCATTGCTGCTTTTAGCTCATCTCTCTGTTCCCTCTTCCAGTTTTCACAATGATTCTTCCTCTTTAGCCACTTGTATTTGAGAAGCAATCCGTGATAGCTTTGTGTATGCTTCATCTGACTCGTGTGCCTGCTTGCTTAGCTCCTAGTAATCTTCTTCAGAGATTATGATGCTTCTTGTTCAATTGTTTAATCTCAATCAAATTCTGAGAACATTGGAGTCTCTTGCAAGCTTTAATAGCAGCTAAGGCCGACTTCTCTGAAGCTCTAGCAGCTTCCATCTCCTTTTTCGCCTCAACTAAACTATTCTCTGGTTGTAGACATTCGGTGTTTTCGCTTGTGCAGACAATTCTTTCGCCGACTAAGCAAAAGAACTTGCATCCTCTGCTTCTTTTGTCGCCTGCTCCAACTTTTTGGTTGTTTCCATCATCTCCTCTCTTGCTGCTTCATCTGTTATCCGGACCAAAATTGCACTTTCCTCTGCTTAGTTCTGCTAGATCATGTCTCTCTATTACAAGCTCGAGAAGCTGCTTTCTCAGTGTTGGTTTGACTTCTCGAGCTCCTCTCACGGAAACAGCTGCATGTATTTCCTTACTAGAGCTTAAAGTTCCCGCGAAAGCTTCTAATTCAGCTCTCAAAATCGTAACTGAAACTTAGCAGTTAGCTTAGTTTCACATCATCAGGCCCGTCCTGTCTCCTCTAGCCTATCTCAAGCTGTGCTATACACTTGCCTCGTTAGCTACACCTTGCTCCATCTCCTCAACACGCATCTGCGCTAGCTCCTAGTCTTGTCTCGCTTGCTGCTCTTCTAATTGTGCTTTTCTCTAACTCAAGGTTTAGTCTTCTCAATGAGTCCCTTTGTGCTCTCTAGCTCTTCAATACATCATGTTTGGCTCTTCAGCTAAAGCAGCTTCTCTTCTTGTACTCATGCATTGCTTCTTGTATCTTCTCAAGCTCTTCATCAACTGTCTTCTTCCCGTACATACAAAAGACACAATGTTAAAACTTTAATGTCTGAATCTATGAGCTTCCCAATCTGTAAATCCCAACAAAGTTTGAAAACTGCTTCCTTGACAGATACGAAAGGTTGTTCACCAATGGCGTTGAGAAATAGATAAAGGTCGTTTGAATCTTATCATCGTCGCCCATATTCTTAATGATGCAACTGAAATTCACATGACGGGTTTTAGTCAAGATCAATGTTATTGCAAGAGGAATTGCTTGATAGTGGTTTAATTAATTTCATATCATGTGGTTTTGAGTTTTGATCTTTTAAAATATGGGTAAATGAAATCATATATTTAAAATATGTGTAATAGTATGACGAATATGAAGATTATGTGAAACTGTTATCACAGTAGATAATTGGTGTTTTCGATTTGAAAGATGTCATGGGTGATTGTGTTCAGCACAACTCTGTAGTCGTTAACATGACAGAGTAGTACTTGCTTGGTAGATGATCGAGCTACACCTATTGCTTTTCCGAGAACTAAGCGATAATCGAGCCATTACCAGTTTCAATATGTCTGTGACTCGAGTCATTGAAATCGGATTTGTTTGTAAAAAACTCAAACACCATAAAACAAAATCTATTCGGTATTTGTTGATTAGATTCAGTTCAAAATCTATTTGATATTTTTGTCATGCTCTGATTGATTCATATTGATTTCATTTTAATCGGATCAGGTCCGGTTCGAATTTTCAAATTTGGTTTATTTCCCCAAGCACATAAAGCCTAAACCAAAATTGAAAATGAGAAAAACTGGATCATTAGGAAACGAAATATGCCTTTTTACCCCGTCAACCTCTTCCTTTAGCCCTTCTCTTCCTCATTTGAATTTCGTTTCTTTTTCCGCAAGATGATCGTTGATCAATCCGTATGATCAATCAAAATTGACTATCTCGAATCTGAGCCTTCTCTCATAGACCATGAACGCCGTGGGTAGGATCGGTAGCTACATCTACCGAGGCGTAGGCACGGTCTCAGGTCCGTTCCACCCCTTCGGCGGCGCGATCGACATCATCGTCGTCCAGCAACCCGACGGCACATTCAAATCGTCTCCCTGGTACGTCCGATTCGGCAAATTCCAAGGGGTTTTGAAGAACAAACGCAACCTCATCAAGATCGACGTCAATGGCGTCGAATCAAGTTTCAACATGTACCTGGCTCATACAGGTCAAGCTTATTTCCTCAGAGAAGTTGATCATGATGATCTCATCGGAGATTCCGAGTCCGCTGCTGCTGAGGTTTACAATTTGTCCTCTGGCGATGAAGCTGGTGATGATGATGATGGTGATGATAAGGTTAAATTGCCTTTGAAGTCTAAGAGCTGTAATAACTATGATGCTAATAATACTTCGAGGCCTGGGATTCTAGGGTTTGTGTTTGGTGGTAGATCGGTTAAGGTAGAGGAAGGTGAGAGTTCGAGCTCGGAGAAGTTGGTTGATAGTGATTTGATATTGGAGACGCCTCTTGTTGCGTCTCCTACGTTGAGGTATTTGGATGAGAAAGAGCAGGACTTTCGTGAGAGTAATAATGTGGATGATTATTGTGAAGAGAATGGTGTTCTTGTTGAAAATGGTTCGAGTAGTACTGTGTTCTCGGTTGCTAGTGAAGGGAGTGGGGAAGTAGATGTCTGTGTCGGATCAAACGAGGCGCTAGCACAGGTTAGTTGTTTTATTGAATCTCATTTTTGTTGGTAATGGTAGATTAATATCTTTGGAAGAAGCTTATGGGACTGATGTCATTGTATGAATTGTTAGGATTCTAAGCAAGAAATATCAAGTGTTCCTGAAACTGTGGAGAACGGAGCATTGAGTTTAGCTGACCAGGTGGATTTATGGAGCATTGGGACTTCTCGAGAAGGGAGCAGTAGTGGCTCTCTAGTTCAAGATGAGAGTAAAATCACCACGGGGGATAATTTTGAAAAGTCTCAGCCAATAGAGAGGGAAGAGGAACAATTTTCCTTTAGTGATCTTGACGATTGTAAACCTGCTGAGAGTAGTTCTGGAGGGTCAAATTCTCCTCGTACAGTAAAAGTTGATGGGAAAGAGATCAGTCCTGACAATGGGGTGGAGGACTCAATGGTCATGTCAAAACCGGTTGACATAAAGAGGGAAAATGATATCTCTGGAGAAGAGGTTGAGCGGTTGGTTGAATCGTTACCGATTATGCGGCTTCACAACAGTGATGATATGGATGCCAGTCCTTGTAAGACTATGAGCCAGTCATTTGACTCATGTTCCAATACTCCGAAGTGGGATTTGAGAGAAGATGAGTCTTGCTCGAGGGGTTTGGATGCAGGTAGCGTTGCTGTGAGTAGCCCAAAATTAAAGGCATTCACACATGTTATCGCTAATCCTGAAATGGGTAAGGAAATATTAGTTACTTACTTTACCTTTATATTTTTAACTCCCTAGATATGGTGTGGGATGCTATAATCTTAACGTTTGCTCCATTCTCAGTCGAGCTCTCTTTCTGCAAGCACTTATTACGTGAAGAAATGGGAGCAGAAGCGGCTTCTCAGGCCTTCAATTCAGAAAAACTGGATATGGAAACGT
Organism: Moricandia arvensis; assembly: GCA_905132765.1. Lineage (NCBI taxonomy): Eukaryota > Viridiplantae > Streptophyta > Magnoliopsida > Brassicales > Brassicaceae > Moricandia > Moricandia arvensis. The sequence goes on along the minus strand of CAJHQP010001971.1, from coordinate 72,255 downwards.
TTGCTTGTTTGGGCCCATCAGTGTTGGAGAATGATAAGCTTATATTGAAGATTGGTGGCTGCTATTTTCCATGGGAAGCAGCAGCTCCTATTATCTTAGGAGTGGTTTCATTTGGGACTGCCCAAGTATTTGAGCCCAAGGGGATGATAGCTGTTGACCGGAATGAGAAACCTGATGATGTATCAGCTCCGGAGGGTGGAAGCTGGAAGCTTTGGCCTTTCTCTCGTAGAAGATCAAGGAACGATAGTGAAGGTTCTTCTAAGGACGCTGGTGAACCTGAGGAGAAACAACAAGAGAAGTCGCTGCCAAGACCAGTGAAAAAGACGGTCAGGGCATTAGCTCCAACTTCTGAACAATTGGCATCGCTAGACCTGAAAGATGGAATGAATACTGTGAATTTCACGTTCTCCACCAATATTGTGGGTATTTTATCCTTTTTACTACGACATATGTGTCATGTAACTGTGGAGAGTTCCCACTTGGTGTTCATAAACTCATTAATTTGACAGGTAGACGCGAGGATTTACTTATGGAAATGGAATGCTCGGATAGTTGTTTCAGATGTAGATGGTACTATCACAAGGTAGAGAAATTAACCTTTGGTTTTCGATGATGTTTTTTGCATATTTTCAGACAAATCCTGGACCTGCTTCTCTTTCTGACTGTCTTTATGTTTCATAGATCGGATGTCTTAGGCCAGTTTATGCCTTTGGTTGGAATAGATTGGTCCCAAACAGGTGTTACACATTTGTTTTCTGCTGTTAAGGTATGTTCTATGTCCTTTTCTGGAAGCAATGTGACAAAAGCAAAAGGTTCATATTCTCTGCCCTTACACTTCCACAGGAAAACGGATATCAGTTGATGTTTTTGAGTGCACGCGCGATTTCTCAGGCCTCACTAACAAGACAGTTTCTAATTAATCTCAAGCAGGTAAATCAGACAAAATGCATTCATACAATAAATAATCTAGCCAGCTTTGTTAAATCATAAGCTAGCAAATGGCAGGATGGGAAAGCATTGCCGGATGGGCCTGTTGTTATTTCTCCTGATGGTGTCTTTCCTTCTTTGTATCGGGAAGGTAAAATCTGTTTCCTCCGCAATATATATCAAAAACTTTGACTTCTCATGATTTTTGTTGATCTTTAGTGATTTGCTTCTTTCTCTACAGTAATTAGAAGAGCACCTCATGAATTCAAGATTTCGTGCTTGGCGGTTAGTTTGTTTTGTGTGGTTTCTATCTCTTGAAACTCTTATGTCCTCTGAACCACTATATAACTGTTTCTTTGTAACTCTTTTGAACAGGAGATACGAGCGTTGTTTCCTCCTGAACACAACCCATTCTATGCTGGTTTTGGAAACAGAGACACGGATGAGATAAGCTACCTTGAAGTCGGAATCCCCCGGGGAAAGATCTTCACTATTAACCCCAAGGTACCTATTCTTAAAATCTTAAACGCATCAGCAAAAGAAACAGATGACTTAGCAACGTTTGTTGTGGAACAAGTTATGCCTTAGGTCCCCATCCCTAAGTGTTTTACTCAACTTACAGTTTGTAAGTTTGCGTTTGGCGTAAGGCATTGAAACAGTTGCAATCTTGCAGGGCCAAGTAGCTGTGAATCGTAGGGTGGATACAAGGTCATACACAAATCTTCATGCTCTTGTCAATGGAATGTTCCCAGCTACCACAACCTCCTCAGAACGGGTATACTATATGTTTCTAAGTTTAGTTTTTGTGTGTTTTTGAAGTATGCCTTGCGGATTTTTGATAGAACTTTTACAAACAGGAGGACTTTAACACATGGAATTTTTGGAAACTGCCTCCTCCATCGTTTATGTGATGATGATGATTGCCTTTTAAGAAAATATAGATTAGCTGATAGAGATAACAAATGGTGGCCCAGTTTAGGGCTAGCATTACTGATCACATCCATCTTAATTTTTTTTATCTTCTTTTAAAGGACACGGTAAGTTTGGTTCTTTGTTTTTTTTTGCTACACTGGTTTCAAATCACAGGTTTACGATGTATGCACAGTTATACTTGTATATAAACATATTTAATGTGTTGGACAGTGTACTTGGAAACATTTTGAAGAAAAATAAATATACTACACAAATCTAGCATAATTAGAGAGTTTGCTATCCATTTAAAGTATCAAGATTTAAGGTCAAAATAGTTGGAGAACCAAAAAAATAATTCTCTAATCAACATAGATCGATTTGCACATCATGAGTCCATTCGAATAGCTGAAAGTCAATCATGTAGTATCACTAGATGAAGCGACACTGAATAATCATAATAACTATAAAAATTAATATACGGGTAAATAAAAGTGTGTTTTGAGATGATCTAGGGCAGAAGTACAGATCTGTATCCCCAGCTTTCACAAAACTCTCCAAGCTAGTAACAAAAACCTAAATAAAAGAAACAATGTAGCCTAAAAAAGACTAAGAATTTATAAGAATAAGATATTTATGTCAAACTCGCACACATTGAAATAGTAGGCAAAATGGATCTATAAGGAAACTAAAATTGATCGATTCTGAACTCAACAAAAAACTGACGGCTATCCATCATTACAAAAGACGATCCCAATCTGATTAGATTAAAAGAAATGGATCACATTATAAGAGTACTAGAAGAAGCATTCAACAATCCATGATTTGGTAGCGCTGAAGTGACGTCCGAAGAAAGACTGAAAATATCAAACTCTACTGAAACTAGTACGAGATGTTTTCACGATAGATAAATAATACAGTAATAGCTCCAAATCTGTTTTTTGAATAACCGTGGTGAATCCCTAAACTTGCTACAAGACTAGTAACACACGTGAGACTCATAGAAATCGAGTTATTTTTGGCTAATTTAAAGCGTCATAGTGGCCAAAATAATGACCCAAAACGAAAGCTTTAGCGAAGCCCAATTTATCACTAGACCAAAACCACTTGACTTTTAGTTTTACATCTGTGAATTGATATATAATGTTTTAGAGTTTTGCACACATAGTCACATTATTAATTATAAAATAATACTATTATGTGGTTTAACTATTTACTGTAATGAATAATTAGGCATATATAACACAATAATGAGTTGAAGTAAAAATTTACAGTATACTTAATCAAAAATACAGTTTAAAACTCTGAAAAAAGTATTTTTATGAAACAAAAAACTATTTTCTAAACATAAATATCTGCAACAGAAAGAAGTAGTAATGATTTAATATATCAGATTATACGCGTGGCCAATCATCCACTCAATGACTGACTTAACCATCCATACATAACTCACCCCTTTGGTCTTCATCTTCAACCATCTCCTAAATCTCAAGATGCACACCAATGCAGCAGACTCAGAGGTAACAAGCCTCTCGGCTTCATCGCCCACTAGATCTCCCCGTCGACCAGCTTACTTCGTGCAATCTCCTTCACGTGACTCCCACGATGGAGAGAAAACCGCAACATCTTTCCACTCAACCCCCGTTCTCAGCCCGATGGGATCTCCTCCCCACTCTCACTCCTCCTCTAGCCGCTTCTCCAAGATCACCGGCTCTAAGCGTAAGCCACACGGTGGACACAGGAAGTTCGCAATGATCGAAGAAGAAGGTTTGCTCCATGATGGAGAAAGAGAAGATAAAGGTTTGCCTCGTCGTTGCTATGTTTTAGCCTTTATCGTTGGATTCTCCTTGCTCTTCGCTTTCTTCTCCTTGATCCTTTATGCAGCTGCTAAGCCTCAGAAGCCTAAGATCTTGGTCAAGGTTAGTGAATCTTAAATAAGTCAGATCGGATCCTAGATCCAAATAACCGGACTGTGGTTAACTCTGTGAATTGAATTGTAGAGTATAACGTTTGAGCAACTTAAGGTCCAAGCTGGACAAGATGCGGGAGGTATAGGAACCGACATGATCACGATGAACGCGACACTGAGAATGATGTACCGTAACACAGGGACATTCTTTGGTGTTCATGTTACTTCTTCTCCTATTGATCTGAGTTTCTCTCAGATCACTATCGGTTCTGGAACTGTAAGTCCAAAATCTTAAACATTTTGTCTGAAATTCATGTTCATTAATGTTAACTGTTGCTATCACCAGATGATTTTAGGTGGATATTAATTACTTTGAGGTTTCTTTAGTTCTGGAAAATGATTAGACTAACTTTTTTTCCGGTTCAAGTTGGAAATATTCGGTTCGGTTTTGGTTTTTTTGTTTGTCTTTGATCTATGTTGTCGGTTGATAATTACTAATATCACATGCATTGGTCAGGAAATGCACATTCGTGTTTTTTTTTAATGTTTTATTATTGTGAAAACTATCTAAAATAACACAAAATATTAAGAAAGCTAAAATACTAAAAACTGAATTTTACTTATTGCAGATTAAAAAATTTTACCAATCAAGGAAAAGCCAAAGAACGGTGATAGTGATATGATTGGGAGACAAGAACTCCTCTCTACGGAAGTGGTTCGACCTTAGTCCCACCACCACATTTGTGGAAGTTAAAACTTACAATAAATTTTTTAATGTGAATAGAGTAAGGTTTAAGGAAATGGTGGATATGTTTTTATAAGTAGATCTCTAAGATAGTTTACTCAAAAATGACAAAGGACTCCCTTGAACCTTCCAATGAATGAACATAGTGATTCTTCCTTTTTAGGGACATCTTTCACATGTCGAACTCTGAAACTTCATTCTCTATGAAAATAGAGCAGTGCTTCATGAACACCATGGAGGTAACCTCCAGTCGAGAGAACCAGCTGAGATCCATTCATGCCATATTTTTGCCAAAGAGTTCGCAGTACATATCATCTCGTCATTTGAGCTCAGAGGTCTGTCTTTTCATCGTATAAGGGGGTTTTCAACTTGATGGTGGGGATAAGAACATTGACGATGCGGTCATGAATGGTGCTTTTTGCGTTTCTTCCATGACCTTATCAACTTCAAGGGCCGAACTGGTGGCTCAGTGGATCTTTGTGTGCATCGTTCAGAGATCGGTTGTAGTCGAGGTAGCATATCCGTTTTAGAATGTCGATCTCGCTTTATGGGTTCACCGTTATGTCATTCGGGTTGGAATCCTGGTTGTTACCTAATATGTTGTTCCCCATTGAGGTTGTTCTTCCTCATCGGGTTGGATCTCACATGCTTCAGGGTGATGGGCAACTAGGACATTCATTCGCGACTACTGGTCAACCTGGATTTGGGTGAGCTGCTCCGATCCAAGTGTTGTAGAGCTTGTTGTTCTATTACGTCTTGCTGACATAATAGTGAAAACATTTCGTAAATCAGTCGGCACCTAAGACAAAGTAGTTTCATCCAGATTGATGGTTGGTGCCGGCGGTGGTACCGCGGTGATGGGGGTTCCATCAGCATATGGAACTGTTGCATTGCGTCATGAGGGGTGGAACCTTAAACATTTCCTGCTGAACCAGATGTATCTACTATAGCCATTGCGATGTTCGTTTCACGTCGGATCTGCAGAAGGTTATTATATGCTTTAATCCCCTTTGCCCCCCTCATTTTATCGTCAAATGGATCACAAGATCCTTTCAGAAAATATGGCTAGAGTTTAATCTAATATATCAAGCAAGTAATGAGTAAAATGACAATTTATGAGTGATTTGAGGATGAAGAGTGTATCTTATTGATCTTTGAATCTGATACAATAACAATGACTTAAGGATATGAGAATTTAAGTAAATTTGAGAGCAAAATGAGTATTGATTCAATGTATGAAGCGTGGATCTCCTTCTCCTTCATTTTTGCCATCCTTTTATAGCTGTTTGACGAAGGATCAAAACAATGACGTAATTTTAGACCTGTATTTGGTGTCATCAATATCACCTTTAATGCTTCTATCTCTTTTACGTTTTGTGTTGACTTGTTCAAGTCATTATTAACTTTATTCTTAAGCTCGGGATGAGCCCTTTTTCTTCTTAGACCTATAGTTTTAAATGAACCTTTGAGTTATTGATCCGGTTTTACCGGATTTGTAGTGGGGTGAAATTAACCTTCGACAATCCACAAATCATAAGATTGTAATTCACCCAAGATGATGACTAATGCAGCCGATAGCAAAGAGAAACTCTTTCTATTCACAAATATGTCTCCAGTTGTTCTCTGATTCCAGAGTCGACGAAACCTTTATATAAGGGTCTATAAACCAGTGTAATCAAGTTGTTTGGTTAATGTTTTAAGTTGTTTGGTTAATGTTTTAAGTTGTTCTTGACCGAAAGAGTAAAGAAACTAAACCGGGATTTAATTTAACGAATAGCGAGGATCAATCATGCAAATTTATTTTCACTATTCATCCCTAAGGAAACCTCTTTTTGCAAATCAACCCCTTATTAATAACACCTCATTGTCTTTTAGGGCCGCTCTCTCATTCCGGCTCACGCGAGTCTTCAAACAAAATAAACCTAAACCCTAGATCCCGATCGGTAACAGCATCTCCTCCTATCACGAATACAGCTAATCCTCTCAGGTAATCTCCTCTGCTATTTTCGTATGATTTAAACGGATCTGTTTAGATGATGATTCTCGTTCCATCCGTTTATTTGATTGTCTCGTTTATTGATTCTCGGAGATAAGCTTAGAATCTTTGGTCTAGTTCATTATGATATGATTTCCATTGAATCTCGTTAAGTTTGATGATCAATTTGTGTTTAATTTATATTCAGGTGAAGATTTGATTTGAATCCATGGCGGAGCATTTAGCTTCAATCTTCGGCACTGAAAAGGACAGAGTGAATTGTCCTTTCTACTTCAAGATCGGCGCTTGCCGTCACGGTGACCGGTGCTCCCGTCTCCACAACCGTCCCACAATCTCACCAACCCTCCTCCTCTCCAACATGTACCAGAGACCGGACATGATCACACCCGGCGTGGACCCTCAGGGGCAGCCACTCGACCCGAGTAAGATCCAAGCTCACTTTGAGGATTTCTACGAAGACATCTTCGAAGAGCTCGACAAGTTCGGCGAGATGGAGAGCCTCAATGTCTGCGATAATCTCGCCGACCACATGATTGGCAATGTCTATGTCCTGTTTAAGGAGGAGGACCAGGCCGCGGCGGCCTTGAAGGCGCTGCAAGGGAGGTTTTATTCGGGGCGGCCCATCATTGCGGATTTCTCTCCTGTGACGGATTTTCGTGAGGCTACTTGCAGGCAGTATGAGGAGGATAACTGTAACCGTGGCGGGTATTGTAATTTTATGCACGTGAAGCAGATTTCGAGGGAGCTTAGGAGGAAGTTGTTTGGGAGGTATCGTAGGTCGTACCGCCGTGGGAGCAGGAGTAGGAGCAGGAGCAGGAGTGTGAGTCCGAGACGGAAGAGAGAGAGAGGAGAGAGGGGAGATGTTAGGGAGCGTGACCGTGAGCGCCATGGGAATGGGAAAAGAAGCAGTGATAGGTCGGAGAGGCATGACAGGGATGGTGGTGGAAGGAGGAGACATGGGAGTCCGAGACGGAGCAGAAGCCCTGTTGTGAGAGAAGGTAGCGAGGAAAGGAGGGCAAGGATTGAGCAATGGAACCGTGAACGAGATGAGGGAGTTTAATGTTGTTTCTTTTCTCTTCATTGGCTGATTTGATATTGTCTCTGTACTGGATATTTATGTGGTGTTTTTTTTTAGAACTTGTGAGTGTCATGAGGCTGGTTTCCTTAGATAAAGTAAGGTGAACTACTTTTTTCTTGTTTAGAAAGACTAGTTCGTGTTAAATGGATCCTTTGGTAGTTTTGTTGTTGTTGTTCTTCATGATTGTCCCTCTTAAGGTTCTCTTACAAGTTTTAACTTACTGTCATGTTTGTAGAACTTCTTCCCAGTTGTTTGGTTTGAGAAATTTTGTTTCTAGGCCGTTTCATCAACTTTTATGTTCCACTTCACATGTTTGTTTTGGATAACATGCCAAAGTATTGCATCAATGACATGCCTAACATAGCTCGACTGGTGTAGGGGTCATATAAGTTCAAAATTCAAAGTGATTTAGGGACACCAACTGACTCTTGAGGTCCTAATACTATACATTCTGCACTGATGTAGCTAAACTTCTGAAAAGTTGACCTCGTTGATGAACATAAGGATGATACGGGTAGGAACAGAGCTCAACTTCTTTTATTCTTTTTTCATTTCGACTTTTTCTCACTCAAAAATATTTTAATCATCTCCAAATCATCTAATTCAGTTAATTTCACTAAATCACCTATGGAATATCAAACTAGTATTGGTCGAAAGGGTTTAATAAACCCAACATTTGATGCAAGTAAATGAACAGTCACCTTTTGGGTTTTCGTTTTTTATCTTTGAACAACAACAACAAAATAAACAAACTCCTGGTCTTGAGACAAACCGTGACTTAGCTATCTGAACGTTTTGGATCGCCCACTTGTTGTTCTCTGTTCTGCTTCCGAGTGTAGAAGCTAATGATCTTGTCATCCAGTCTGTAGTATGCCTCCATTCTCTTTAGTGGTTTCAGGCTTAAATCAATGAAATGCACCTACAAAAGAGACCACACCTTGTGTTTAAATGAGAAACCACAAAACAAGAATGTGTTTAAACAGATCATACCTTGTAATCAAACGTCTGATTGGTCGATTTTAGACAGACTGCATCACAAGAAGGTGCTGATGAATCCAATGCATTCCTCAATCGAAAACTGATCATGAGACTACAGTCCTTGGCAGTTGCAGCAATGAGATACTCCTTGACGATCTTCAAGCTTTCATCTAAAGGTAAACCATGCAGAGACGAGTCCTCCTCCAACACTCCAGCTTCTTTACATATATGACAAGGCTGGTTGATTATATTGTAATAACAATGAATCGCTCCTTCAATGTCTAATTTGTCCAGCTTCTGAACTTCAAGAAGCTTATCGAGCACTCCTGAATCATAGACAGTATCAGATACTAGCTGAAGAAACCATTTTGTCCTGAGACCATCACTTGATTGAATGAAGCCTTTGAGTGCATCCTCAAATGCCTGTGCCGTTTCAGGGCTGGTTCTTCCGGTGCTTTCACCAGAACCGCCTAATACGAGAGAACCATTCAAGAACACGCGAAAGTTGTTCTGTGGGATAGAGTATAAGGCTTTTATAGCTTCTGATACTCTGTCTTTGGATCCAGAGAACAGATCAAGAGGATCATATTCACTTACTTCAGATATCTGCAGAAGAGGTGACATACTTATAAGACCTTTCTCAGCAAGTTCTTTAAGGTACAAGTACTTTACTATTTACCTCGTTTTGTTCCAACTTTAACATTTGGTGCATTTTGAAACGGCTGACGCTTCTTTTGAGTTTGTTTTCTTCACTTATGAACCTCGAGGTTGGAAGAAATCCGCATTTGGGCTACTTCATGGAATCAAGGACAGTGCGTTTAGGGTCAAAGGACCGTAATGAAAAGGACTTATGAAAGAAGAGTACCTTTATTTCAACACTTAAGCAGTCAACACCACCACCACTAGAAATCCCTGGCACATATAGTTTAGAATGATTTAATTAATACTCATGGACGAGCACAACCTCATATAGTTTCTAATGATAATTGTTTTACCTTGAGAGAAAAGAGAATGATCATTCAGAATAAGAGCAGAGTCATGACTGGTATCAACATTAGCAGCATTGACACGCCATGGGGGACGCTGCTTAGTAACTTTCTTATCAACAGACTCAAGAAACTCCTTGGACACAGATACGCGTACCTGCACCAAGACCGGCCATGTACTCTAACTCATCAACTTTACCAAACAAAAAAAAAAAACAAGAATGTGTAACTTACTCCAGGGTCGATATGTTTAGGACCAAAGAGTGGGATGATGACATCCTTAACATATCTTTGTTCAACAACTTCCTTGTTTGGTGATGAAATGAGCTCTTTGTTTTCCCTCCACAGAAGCTGCTCATCGCTTGTAAACACAGACGCAACACCGTTTGATTTATCAGCCTTAGGAGCCTTCTGTATACGAATCACTTTCCCAACCTACAGAAAAGTATAGCAATACAAAATTTTAGTAACATTTAGACCAAAACTATTCATTCAGACATGATTCAAAGGGGACACACTAAAAATAGAATCTGAACAAAACCCATGTATGTAGAAGAATAAAGGAGTTAAATTTGGTCAACTAACGAAAAGAGGAGAAGATCCAGCGTAAGCGAGGACGAGATTGGCACCTCCTTCGCCTCTGTAGATCCAATCTGATGCATCTTTCTCCTCCAGAATCATCTCTCTCTCTTTTACCAAAATTCAAAAGGAATCTGAACAGGAATGGGAATACTGAGAATTGAATAAAGAAGAGAGATCGATCAAATCGAGGCTTTCCTCTTCTGTGTGTTTGTGGACTACGTCAAGTCTCGTGGCCTTTTGCTTCTCTTTGTTCAGAGTCAAATCGAAGCTGACTTTTGACACATATAGTAGTAGTAGCGTATTTGTTCTGATTATTTTTCTACGTGGACAGGCTAAGCTCCACGTGTTGTTTCTTACTCTCTATCCCTGTTCGAAATTGTGTTCTATGTGTTCTTCCTAAAAAAAAAAAGTGTTCCTCATACATTCAGATTGGGCCTGAAAAAATTGTGCGATCAATTGTAAGTCATTTTTGGAATCGCTGAAAAAAATAATGACTAAAAGAAATATTTTGCAACCTGCGCTTGCGCTTGAAGATGCATGAAACAAACAACATTTGGTTGTAAGCCGCAATCGCAAGTTGCAAGTCGCAAAACCGTCGATAACCAAACAAACAAAATTTTGGTTACAGGACGCTGCGACATATGTAATAATAACTTCTTAAATATACATTTGTAAAAGTTCAAGGCTTATGCACTAGCTTAGGGGTCCAATTCCCAAAGAAAAGAGAATTCTTTTTTGTAGACTATAGGATTTACTCTTTTTCGGAAGTTCTAAAGCATAGTAAATTGAACTATTCGTTGTAATCATATGTTACGAAGAGAACTTTTCCGTCAAGAAAAACCTAGAATCATCATTTTCGTGAAGTTGTTCATCATATTCACATATATAATTGATAATCATATCATATATATAATAGAATATATATTATATGATAAATTAATCAATAATTTAACCAATGTTAAGAAAATACACACTTATAAAAGCTTTCCAAAATTTTGGAAATATGTTATATAAATTTAGCAAGCAATATACACTTAAATTTTAAGCACATGTTATACATGTTTAGAAATATATTCCTAAATTAACATATAACTCAAATTCATGAAATCCCAATGCATAAATATTCAGTTTTTTCAAATTTTAGGAAGATGTTTAAAATTATTCATGAATGTCTCTCTAAACTTTAGAAAGATGTTAAAAATATTAAAAATTGTCTTCATAAATATATATATTTTAATTTTAGTAAAGTATTTATTAAAATTTATATCGATGAAAGTCTTCCTAAATACATATCTAAAAATGTATTTGTAACGTTCCAATCACCCATAATTAATGAGCTTTCTATATCCACTCACTAGATCTTTGGATTCCATTTCGCATGACAAGTGCTGCATTAATTTTTCAAAGACATAATATACTTATTTATTATCCTACAATCACTACTTGACATTTCTTCGTATTTTGGCATTACTCACACAATATCTCAAATCACGGTGGATCACTCATCTTTCTAATGATCTAGTTCAAACATGTTTAATTTTAATTTTTCTTTTTAAATATAAGATAAATACACTTTGATTACATAGGTAATTAAATCAAATCTGTTAAACTTTATCATATATTATAAATTATGATGTCATAGTATTTTTAAAATTATATTTATGAAAGTTTTTAGATTGTATGAAAATTTTGTAAATATTTATTACTATCTTTGTATTATACATATTTAGTGATGTTTTATTAAATATGTTTATAACTCAAATTTATGAAGATAATTATATAAATTCATAAAGTTTTCTCTAAACTTTTTTGAAAAATGTTTCTCAAAAAATATTTCAAAAAAGAATAAAAAATTCAGAATTTTGTATCTTTTTTTTTGGGTCAAATCAGAATTTTGTATCTAAATATTTGTTATATATCTACAGAAATGGGATATATTATCATCTACCCTTCCATTAAATGCTAAAACAATTAAACAAAGAAAGACAGAGTGCAATTCTTGTCGTTTTCTCACCAACCAAGCAACCCGAGCCAACCACATTTCATCCGACGGTACACCTATATCCAAAAGAAAAAAAAAATCAAACCTACCAGTTTGCCACGTACCACACTACCAAGTCTTTAGCCAACCAACGTTCCTCATGTGCTTTGCCGGTTGGTACCCACGTGATGGCAGTTTCTTCATAGCAATTTTTTCAAGTTAAAGTGTCTATATAATGTTTTCATATAGCACGAAGATCTCCATCGAAGCTACGTAGTAAAATCTTTCCCAAAGCATAATCAATCTTTCTAACACACAAAAAATGGTCGCTCACAAAGAGACCGTGTGCGTAACCGGCGCATCAGGATTCATCGGTTCATGGCTCGTGATGCGGCTACTGGAACGTGGTTACTTTGTCCGTGCCACTGTTCGCGATCCTGGTACACATATATCCTCTTACAAACTCGTTCGTTTTTGCTAAGACGATGTAAACACGTATCACTTTGTGTAATAAAAGTAACTTACACTAGAGTTCATTAGTTCAATTGAAAAGGACCCTGATCACTGTGTCAGAATTCTCTAGTTCGAATGACCGTTAAAACGAAATCAATATTCTATGTTGTGCGACAAACTAGTTCTAACTAGATCCACCCTTCGGATCTGGGAAGAATTAGGGTTTCGATAATTCAAAAAGAAAAGTAACTTATGAATTTTATTGGACTGTAAAGGAAATTTGAAGAAAGTGCAACATCTTCTTGATCTGCCAAACGCCAAGACGCAACTCACTTTATGGAAAGCCGATTTATCTGATGAAGGAAGCTACGATGACGCCATAAACGGATGCGACGGCGTTTTCCACATAGCAACTCCCATGGATTTTGAATCAAAGGATCCTGAGGTGAGTTATACTATGAAACCCTTTTTATTTCTCATATCAACCCTACAAGATTTTGTTAACTGAGTTTGTTTGAATCAGAACGAAGTGATAAAACCGACAGTGAATGGAGTGTTGGGAATAATGAAAGCATGTGAGAAGGCAAAGACCGTACGAAGAATTGTGTTTACCTCGTCTGCTGGAACGGTTAATGTCGAGGAACACCAGAAAGATGTGTATGATGAAAACGATTGGAGTGATCTTGACTTTGTCATGGCCAAGAAGATGACAGGATGGGTATATATATTATAAAAATATAACAGAAATACTCTAATCCTAAAAAAAATTTAATCACAAAAATAGCTTATAAGAAGAAAATATGACCAAAATAGAATTTATTAAATAGTATATACTTGTAGGGTTAATTAATTTATACTTATAGTTTAGAGTTATGAGATGTGTTTTGGAGGTGGTTTTAAACTTTTTTAAAAAAAGTATTAAAAATTGTAAAACAAAAAAGGTTACTTCGATCTTTTTTTTTGGTTATTTTGTTGATAAAAATTAAAAAAAAATATATCAGAGAATTGTCCAAAATATAAACTATATGTCATATTTCGAGGTTGATCTTCTTCAAAGTAATTTTATGTTTTGATAAATTGTTTCGCAGATGTATTTCTTGTCGAAAACGTTAGCCGAGAAAGCAGCTTGGGATTACGCAAAGGAAAAAGGAATAGATTTCGTTAGTATCATCCCAACATTGGTGATCGGTCCATTCATAACAACATCTATGCCGCCTAGTCTTATTACCGCGCTCTCTCCCATCACTCGTGAGTGAGCAAGTCAATTAGTTATCTTCTTGTGTTATATGTTAAATTAAAAAGGTGAAAATGTTTTTAGGTAACGAGGCACATTACTCGATCATAAGACAAGGACAGTATGTGCACTTGGACGACTTATGCAATGCTCATATATTCTTGTACGAACAAGCTGTTGCGAAAGGACGTTATGTTTGTTCCTCTCACGATGCAACCATTCTTACTATCTCCGAATTTCTCAGGCAAAAATACCCAGAATATAACGTGCCTTCAACGTAAGATTTTTTTTTATATCAAGACCGGCTTAAGCTTGTTTTGCATATTCAGTTAAGTTAAAATGAACTCTTTGGAACAGGTTTGAAGGAGTGGATGAGAATCTAAAGAGCATTGCGTTCAGTTCCAAGAAGCTGATTGATATGGGATTTAACTTCAAGTATAGTCTGGAGGATATGTTGGTGGAATCGATTGGGACATGTCGTCAAAAGGGTTTTCTCCCTGTCTCTTTACCGGACCAATTGAAATCCGAGGACAAAGTTCCGGGCAGTGATGAGAATATGGAGAATAAAACCGGATCTGCAGGTTTAACTGATGGTATGGTAGCTTGTAAGAAGACCGAACCAGGGATGGCCGGCGAGAAAACCGATAATTGCATCTCGGCACAGCAGATCTGTGCTTAGAAATTAAACAAGTATTTAATATGGATCTTTTGTCTTTTCGTTTAGCATGAATGTGTGATTTGTTTTTTCTTTAAGTATGTATGAAAGTGTTGTGGACTTGTTTGTGGTATCCGATAGTATCATGTGTGAGTGTGTAACATTATCAATCAATATTATTACATTGAATGGCGGTGTAACATTATGAATCCAGATACATATTGATGGTATGATTCAATTTCAGAGAAATACACAGTGGAATCAGGTTATATAACGAAGAAATTATACCTGAATAAGAAAATAATCATGAAGTTCTATGGACCAGACACTAGGCCATTTCCTCTACTTAAAAGTTACAATGTTCCCTGAACTGGAAGATTTTGTTTGCAAAGCAATATATGGGAGCTTATATTTCAATAGAATTTATGGTCACTTGGAATGCAAAGTAGTATATCTGGAGCGGATGAGGAATTGATTAATCATATCCTATTTGAATGCACACTAACAATTCAAACTTTGACTATTTCTAAGATTCTTTCTAACTCTCAAGTGTTTCCATTGTCTTTACTCTTTGAAAATATGGATTACATATTATGAAACTTCACTTATTTTCATGGATAATATGGTACATTTGGAAGAACAAAAAAAATTAAATTTATAAAAACAAAAATTAAAACCAACAAAAGATTTTTGTGTGTAGCGGAAATGGAGGGAGCTTTGTGGGCTGATGAATATCCCACGAAACCTATCACTTTTACATGTAATGAATGCTTATTTTGGGATATGGAATGCATGAAAATCTTTTAGTTCTCATAAGTGGTGTTCATAACAAATTATTCTCAACTGATGATATTGTTTCTACATCGAAGGAATAGCCGGTCTTTACTACCTACATAGATGAATTTCAACAATGTAAGAAGGTTTTCCTTAACTTTAATCCAACCTATTCCAAGTGAAAATAACATAATAGCGAACAAGCTTGCACAAAATGTTTAGAGTCTTCTTTTTCTATAGTTTATGTTGATACAATTTCACTATTTTAGTTTTCTAGTCGGTGTCTAGTTATGTGTAGTACATTTATTGTTGGAGAAAAAGAACCATAATATGAAATATATATTAGCTATCTTTTTACTGATTTTGTTATTGAAAATTTAAAATTTTAGATATATATTAAGAGTAGTATTGTTAAGCCAAAATTTAACTAATTAATTAATAATATTTATATTTTAAATATAATATATGTTTATTGTTAACAGCTACTTTGAACAAAAGCTAGAATGGTTTAAACGTTTAAATCGATAGTCAAAATTGACATATACTCTTGCTGAAAGAAGACTACTAACATAATGTACCACCAACTTGTCCGCGTACTTGTTTAGCGCATATAAAATTTGTCAGATAGTGAATTGAGTATATAGTTTTTACATCTTTGGAATTCGTATAGATGGAAGGTAAAAGGTGACTATTATGTTGGTGATAGATACACCAACCAAAAAATAATTAAAAATAACAAACATCACATTTAGCTTATGTTAAAAAAAAATCATACACTTCATAACTTATATAAGAGCTTAGCATTCTTATGGAAGGAAGGATGAGAGATTTCATATTTCTCTTGCTCTCGTTTTCACAAACCTATTTTGTCCTAAAAGTTGTGTCTTTCCCTGCTCGCAATCTTTTTTATAAAAACCACAATTTCGCTATTCTAACATAAAATATTCAGTTCAGTAAATAAAACATATTTTAAACAAACTTGATAACATTTCAAGCTATTAACATAAATATCAGAAATAATAAATTTTAAGGATTAAATTAAATAAAACTGAATAAATAGATAAAAATAAAATATGTTAAAACTGATTTTGTGAAAAATAATTGAACGCTTCGGAAGGATCTATGTCATCACTAAATGTCATGTGTTACCATGTTTTTGTTTCAGTTGAAAATTCATATTCTAATCTTTCAATTCTTTTTTATAATTCATCTTCCACTTCCTCGTTAGAGATTGATAATCATAAATTTCTTTATTTATGCAATCTTTATTTTATACAATATATAAAGTTTACTGATGATGATTTCACTTTTATGCAACATGGTCGGAATTTATTCTACCAAAGAGGGGATTGGGAACCACATACAGTAAACTCACCTTTGGAAACATATACAGTGGCAAACCACAATCACTATCACTATCAGTATAACTGATCAAACATTAAATGCTTATGTTTAACAAAGCGTGCCTTACTTTAATTCTCGTAGCATGCCCTATGCATTACTGACTAAGCGGATGTAAAGCCATCGTAATCAAATGTGGTTGCGTTACATTACGTCTGCCAAAAGAGCATTATTGACATTCTCCTAGCCAAAGTGTGAAGGTAATACTTTTATATATGTGAACAGAGAGTACATCGCCAAATATATATACATGAGTGAATACCCTAGGAGCTGTGTGATTACAAAAACTTCCATAAGAGGAAGAGAGAATATTGTATTAGTAATGTGAAGATATGAAGTATCCTTGACACGCCCCCTCAAGATGGAGGTGCTGTGACAACTCCAATCTTGTTTTTAAGTTTCAGGTACCTGATGCGCGGCAGTGGTTTGGTTAAGGCATCAGCAAGCTGATCCTTAGTGTTAACGTGAGCTACACGCAGCATGTTGTGTTGCACTTGGCCGCGAATGAAGTGATAGTCGAGAGCAACATGCTTCATGCGAGAGTGGAAGACAGGATTGGCACAGAGGAATGTGGCACCAAGATTGTCACAGTAGATGACTGGTGTGGCTGGTAGCTTGATGCCGAGTTCAGTAAGTAGATTGCAGACCCAGCGAATTTCAGCAGATGTGTTGGCTACTGATCTGTACTCAGCTTCTGTGCTTGACCGGGCAACACCTGATTATTTCTTGGATGTCCAGGCAATAGGAGAATTTCCCAAGTAGACAATGTGAGCATTAGTTGACACATAGTCATCAGAATCTCCAGCCCAGTCGGCGTCACTGAAGGCGTGAAGTTGGAGAGAGGTGTTGACTGGGAAGAAGAGGCCGTGATCCGATGTGGCACTGAGGTATCTGAGTATTCTCTTTGGGGCTTGCCAGTGAAGATCGGTAGGACGATGCATGAACTGAGAGAGTCGGTTGACTGCATAGGCGATGTCCAACCTAGTGAACTGAAGATACTGCAGACTACCAATCAACTTGCGAAAGTCTGTAGGATCAGACAAAGCCACACCAGAGGAGATGCTTAATTTGGGAGATGTGGCCATCGGGGTACTTACGGGTTTGGCGTCTTCCATCTTGTGCTGATGTAGGAGGTCCAAGATGTATTTCCTCTGGCATAAGTGTAACCCTTTGTGAGTGCGGTGAGCTTCAACGCCTAGGAAGTAATTAAGTGCTTCAGGATCCTTGACGGAGAACCGATCCGCAAGACGTTGTAGTGTGCGTGAGATCGCTGGTTTGCTGTTTCCAGTAACTAGGATGTCATCTACGTAGACCAGGAGATAGACCACCTCCGTACCTGTGTTGAGAACGAACATGGAGGTATCTGCCAAGGAGTTTTTGAAGCCGAGGCTGAGCAGGAATGTCTTTAACTCCAAGTACCAGGCACGAGGTGCTTGTTTGAGCCCGTAGATAGCTTTTCGTAGTCGACATACATGGTTTGGTCTGTCTGGATCGATGAAACCAGGTGGTTGTTCCATGTACACTTCTTCATTGAGAGTACCCTGCAAGAAGGCATTATTCACGTCTAGTTGAAGCAGTGGCCAGGAGCGAGAGACAGCAATAGCCAGGATGAGACAAATTGTGGTTGTTTTAATCACCGGACTGAACGTTGAAGTGTAGTCACGTCCATATTGTTGATTGTACCCCTTTGCCACCAGCCGTGATTTGCACCTGCCATGATCACCATTAGGTAAGAACTTGTTCTTATAAAGCCAACGACAGCCTACAACATTTTGATGTTGTGGTCGGGGAACCAGGTCGTATGTTTGATTACGAGCAAACGCATCAAGTTCACTCGACATGGATCCTCTCCACCGTTTGTCACGTAAGGCTTGATTCACTGTTCGAGGCTCAGGTGGGTGGTTTGTGATGAGGTTGGCAGAGAGATTAAGTTTGGCTTTGGGTTTGGTGATGTTGTTTTTGCGTCTGGTTGTCATCGGGTGAATGTTGGAGGTTTGTGAACCTGCGGGTTGAGGGAGGGAGGAAGACGACGAGGGTTGGGAAGATAAAGTTGTGGTTGTGTTTGTGATTTATTGGGGTTGGGCTGAAGTGTTTGTGGGTATAGGATTTGATGGATTTGGAGAGGTAGGTGGGCTGGGGTGAACTTGGGCCTCATTAATTTGGGTTGGGTTTATGTTATCACTTACCTGGGTCTCGGTGTGTGTCGTGTGAACACAGTCGCTGCCGATGGAAGTTTCCGAAGTCACTGGCGGTGAAGAAGCTATCCTTGGGGTTCCCGGTAGAGACGGAGCAGAGTCTACGAGTGGAGGGCTTGTGGGTATAGTGATGTGGGGTGGTTCAGGAGGTGTGGGTGGTGGCGAAGATGACTCCTGCACTGGTGATGGTGGTTTGCGAAAGGGGAAAGCATGTTCATCGAATTGAACGTGTCTGGAGACATAGATTCGGCCAGAACTCGGTTGCAGACACAGGTACGCGCTTTGAGTTTGTGAATAGCCCAGGAACACGCATGGGGTTGATCTATTCTCCAACTTGTGATTGTTGTAGGGGCGGAGCCAAGGAAAACACAGGCAGCCGAACACTTTAAGCTTGCTGTAGTTGGGATCGATGCCGAAGAGCTTTGTATACGGACTTGTCATGTTGAGTACTGGTGTTGGCAGCCGATTTATCAGGTAAACTGCAGCGGCGAAGGCATATGTCCAGTATGATCTTGGGATTCCAGCATGAGTAAGCAACGTAAGGCCTGTTTCGACGACATGACGGTGTTTACGTTCAGAGACGCCATTGTGTTCGGGAGTGTGCGGTGGCGATGTGTAGTGGGAGATTCCGGCAGTAGCAAGAAGTGTCTTGAGGGCCAAGTACTCTCCTCCGTTGTCTGAGTAAAGGGTTCCGATTTTGAGACTGAATTTGTTCTCCACCAGTGCTTTGAAGGTGATGAATACTTCTTTGACTTGAGACTTTGTTTTAAGCGGGTATAGCCAAGTGTATCTGGTGAAGTGATCAACAAACACCACATAATACTTGTAGTTGTCTATTGAGATTACAGGTGACATCCAGACGTCAGTATAGACATATTCCAGAGGTTTGTGTGAGGTTATAGAAGACTGAGTGAAGGGAAGTTTGTGGGTTTTATTGATTGAACAGTCTGAACATAAGGATGACTGTGTAGAATTGGACATAGGAATAGAAAACTTGGAAACAACAGCTTTTAAAATAGTAGAAGAGGGATGGCCTAAGCGATCATGCCAGTCTTTGGGTGATGGTGTGTGTGTGGAGGTTGCGAAGAAGGATTTGAGGGTGGAGGGGGATGCTGGCCACTCGTATAACTCATCCTTGGTTTTGCCTTGGAGCAACGGGACACCCGAGGATAGATCCTTCACCTGAAAGTGGGCAGAAAAGAATTCGACAGAGACTTTGTTAGCATTACACAACCGATAAACAGATATGAGATTTTTGTGAATGTTTGGTACGTAAAGGACATTGGTTAAGTTAAGAGTTTTGGATGAGGAGGGAAGAGACAGTGAACCCGTATGTGTTATTGGTAGAGAGGATCCATCACCCACGAGAACGCCATCGGTGCCGTTGTAAGGTTGATGTAGTGCTAGGTTGTCAAGATCATTCGTCATGTGGTGGGTGGCTCCGCTATCGAGCAGCCAGGAGTGTGTAGGGTGTGAGGCGCCGACGGCAAGGTGAGCACGTGGTTGCCATGGTGGATATGCATTGTTGCCGGAGTTGTTGCTTGCTGAAGGACTATGGTTGTTAAGGTGGGAACACCTTCTGGCACTGTGACCGTAAACTCCACACAGCTGACACTTGCCCTGGTAACCTCCTTGGTATCCTGACGGTGAGTTTTTCTGGTATCGATTGTTGCTGTTTTTGTATGTTTGTTGATTTCAATTCCAGTTCTGATGGTTCCTTTGGTGTTGATTGGTGCGTCCTTGGGGCTGAGCCGAAGCTACATTTGCTGTCACAGGAAGGGCGATTGTCTCAGACGAAGTAGTTAGTATCTTAGCTTCTTTATTGAGTAATTTCTCATGGACTTCCGTGACTGTGGGAGTGATGTCTCGACCCTCCAGTTGATCTGCAATGGGCTTGTATTCTTCGGGGAGACCTCCAAGGATGTACTCTATCTAGTCTTCTTGTTCGATTGGTTTCCCGAGTAGGGCTAGCTGATCAAACCGAGTGACAAAACCTTGTATGTACTCATCAATGGTTTTGGTGCCCTTGGTCCAGCCTTTGATTTGAAGTTTGAGTTGCTGGATGTGTCCTCTCGTAGGTTTGGCGTAGGTGGAAGCCAGAGTTGCCCATATGTGTTCAACTGTTTTTGCTGCAGAGACGATTGGCTGAATGGTGGGAGAGATAGCGCCAATGAGTCCACTGAAGATCAGTCGATCTTGTCTGTTCCACGTCGTAAACTCAGGATTGAGGGAGGAGACTCCATTGTTTGTGACAGTTGTGGGTGGTGGGGGTTTGGAACCGTCAAGATGACCGGAGAGATCATAGCCGTCTAACAGAGCTTGGATCTGTATGCTCCACATGAGATATTTGTTGGCTGATAACTTGGTGACATTCGACATGTTGACATTGAGAAGGCCGTGGGGTGTGACGTCAACGTTTTCAGTCGGGTTTGGAGCCATGGTGAAGAAGAGAAAAACAGAGAGGGACGATGAGGGCAGGGAAGTAAAGAAGAAAAGAGAAGGAGCAGTGGCGGCTGAGGGTTTTTAAGCCTGCTCTGATACCATGTGAAGGTAATACTTTTATATATGTGAACAGAGAGTACATCGCCAAATATATATACATGAGTGAATACCCTAGGAGCTGTGTGATTACAGAAACTTCCATAAGAGGAAGAGAGAATATTGTATTAGTAATGTGAAGATATGAAGTATCCTTGACACAAAGTACCACTGCAAATGTACATTAAGTAAAGTAATATTCTATGATTGAAATCGCGGATATATATGCAACATGATTAATAGATTCATCTAGTGCTCCACAACGGGGCACTAATTATCACATCGTATATTGCTACAGGTTCTTCATTAAACCAAATGGCAAGACAAGATATGTCATATATAAGGTGGTGAATTATATGTGGCGTATTTACTTTATAAGCATGTGCTTCAAGTGGTTCCGAGCTAGACTAGTCTTCTTATATAGTACATTTTGCATATTCCAGTATCCAGATTTGAGAGTCTATAAATCACTTTTAGTATAACTTCAACAATCTATACTATTAAAACAGAATTTCTATTAGATAAAGTGTATAAATCACTTTTAGTATATCTTCAACAATCTATAAGAGAATGCCATTCCTATATTTGTGTAACAACATTAATTATTTTTGATCAAAATAATTAATATTTGAGTGCTGCTAAATCTATAAATATACGTAGTATAATAGATCATTCCTATATACTTGTCAAAGAAATATTTTGTTACCATAGTGAATCAAAAAGAATTTTATACTACGATAGATTGTGTTTTAAATAAGTGAAATATTTCTATTTAAAATAAATTACAAATAATTTTCTAATATTTGATTATATTATTACAAATTATGCTTGGTCTTTTTATGGTTAATCTTTTTATGAGTTATTCTATGAGACATATAAAATAATTATTAAATACAAAATAATTTGAACCAAATTATTTGATCAATTTGTTATAATATATTAAAATAAGCATTAATTAATGTGAGACAAATTAAAAAGATTAACTATACCTCATTTTTAATTTTAAATCTTATAAAATAAACATAATTTATTTTACTATTTTAATTTTCTTATAATTACGTTCATATAAACATACAATTATTAAAATATAGGGTCTCATATAAATTACCCATATGTTCAATCGGTTCGCCTCAAATTTTAGATTTTTTACCAGTTTATCAGGTATTTAAAAAATAGATATTTCTTAAAATTTAAACTTGGTTATATATCGGATCACCATGTTTATCAATTCTATTGCGGGTTTAGGTCGGTTTTAAAAGCGATGATTTAAATGATGTTTTATAAATAGACAAAGTTTTAAAAAAAATTAAAACATGTGACTGGCCCGCTTATACGTAGTTAGTTAAACCACAGCCCTAAACGTAAATTCTGAAGCCCAATAAAAATCTAAGCCTATTAAAGTGATGTAAGCCCATTTATTCACTCCGATCTAAAAGAGAAAAAAGAACATCCATGGCTTGAACAAAAAGAAAAGTTTCTCACTGCTCTCCTCTCTATAAACCCTCTCCGTAACAACGCAACAAAGAGCAAAGAAGAAGAAGACCAAAACCAAAAAGATGTTCAGGAACCAGTACGACACAGACGTGACAACATGGAGCCCAACGGGCCGTCTCTTCCAAGTGGAGTACGCCATGGAAGCAGTCAAGCAAGGCTCCGCCGCGATTGGACTCAGATCTCGCTCCCATGTCGTCCTCGCCTGCGTCAACAAAGCCCAATCTGAGCTCTCTTCTCATCAGAAGAAGATCTTCAAAGTCGATGACCATATCGGCGTCGCGATAGCTGGACTCACCGCCGATGGACGTGTTCTCTCTCGTTATATGAGATCCGAAGCGATCAATCACTCCTTTACGTATGAGTCTCCGCTTCCTGTTGGTCGTCTCGTTGTTCATCTCGCTGATAAGGCCCAGGTTAATTCAGATTTTGGAATCAATTGCTCTTGATTTTGTAGTGTCACTCACTGAGCTAAGTTTCTGGCATTAGGTTCTTGAGTGTGATTAGTTTTTGATGGTTTTGGATTAAGTTTAAGGATCTTAAGAGCAAGTATGATAGCTGATTAAGACTTTTAATAGCTGATCTTAATATCATTGGTTTAGCAGATACAGAGTTGTTAGTTGAGATTTGGGGAATTTGGAATCAATCACACTGATTTTGTGCGACTCACTGAGCTAAGTTCACACAATAGCTTGTTGATTTACAAAGAATGTGATTTTGTCTTCTGATGATTCTTAATGATTTTGACTTAGAAGCTTAGGGGTAATGGTATGTAACAAAGAGTTTCCTTGAGTTAACAGATTCTAAGTTGTAGGATTTATCTTACCAGAAACTCAAATCGTATTTGGTGGAATGATTTGCATGTTTTTGTCTTGTATACATTATCTTGTTACAAAAAGGCTTTATATTTATTTGCTATTAGCATGTATTCTAAACATTCACTCGAGCAATTGAATTCGACAAGAATGGGTTTTGGTTTTCTGATGATATTTTTACTTGTTTCCCCAGTAGTCATTTGAGAGAATTTATTGTTGCTTCATTTAGTTATTGGATTTAGTTCTTTGTCTCTCTAGTCATTACCCCTGCCTGCTAGATGTTGTTCTATCACAACTGCGTAAATTCTTTTTTTTTTTGTTTCCTACACCTCACATTTTGAAGAGGTGAGTCTCTTTTGATTTTTGTTGGTAATTTCCTTTACTGATTTGGTCTCTGCTTTTTTTTGTTTGGATATCTTGTAGCTTCGTGGTACAGTTTTCTTAAGTTGGTAACATGATAACTATGCTGATGCGAGAATTATTATTTCTGGCTGTTATTTGGTGATAACTGCTTATCAACTTGCTTTCCAGTAGAATGTTCTGCAAATCCGTATGTAGTTCAAACCTTTGATGCTGAAACTCAGATGAGACATACTCGTACGCTCCGTACATCTTACTTTTGCCAACGTATAAAACAGATTTTCTGTTGTATTTCGTGTTTCAATTCTTTGTTGTGACAAAGCCACTGGAAGGAGTTCCAATAAACCATAAAAGGAGGGGTCTTGGTATTGTACTCATTTTTTTTCACTTGGTTTACACTAAATAGCATGAGAATTTCACTAGAGAAGTCCAACTTAAGTGACATTTATCAGTCCCCTTCATCTTTAGCAAGTTTTTTCAGAAAGGAATAATTGTGTGTTTGTTCTGGTTATGAACAGGTCTGTACCCAGCGGTCATGGAAACGTCCGTATGGCGTGGGCCTATTGGTAGGTGGTTTGGATGAGTCTGGAGCCCATCTTTACTACAACTGCCCAAGCGGAAACTACTTTGAGTATCAAGCTTTCGCTATTGGTTCCCGTTCACAAGCCGCAAAGACCTATCTGGAACGTAGGTTTGAGAGCTTTGGGGATTCTTCAAGAGAAGAACTGATAAAAGATGCTATCCTGGCTGTGAGGGAGACATTGCAAGGAGAAACACTTAAGAGTTCTCTTTGCACGGTCTCTGTTCTAGGTGTCGGTGAGCCGTTCCACTTCCTGGACCAGGAAACTATACAGAAAGTGATTGACACATTTGAGAAAGTAGCAGAGGATGAGGAAGTTGAGGCTGGTGAGGGTGAAGCTGCTGCTGCTGCACCAGCAGAAGAGGGTGGTGATGGTGGTGCAGGTGACCAAGATGTGGCTCCAATGGAAATGTAAGGGCCTTTGTGTGTAATGCTGGAATTGTTTTAATTAAAATGTTTGTTGGATTTACTTTAGATTATATGCTCGAGGACCTCGTGGATTTGAAATCATTTGGTCATTTTAATTAATGCCGTTAAGACTCTGTTTTTATCATTTGGTCATTTTAATTAATGCCGTTAAGACTCTGTTTTTATCATTTGGTCATTTGATTTAAATCTGTTCACGCCTTCCTATCCAATTTGTATCATGCTCAAGCCTCTCTGTAAAAGCTAGAACAGCCTTACTATAAAAAGACCACCTGTCCTAAAGATGGACTCACAAGAGTCCTTCAAGAGTTCCTTCAAGAAGTGCCTGAGTGAAGTGTAGGAGTTAAACGTATAAACTCTTTTACGTTTGGCTCAAGTCCTTGAAGGAAGTCCATCACTTCTAGTTTTGAATTACTGAAAGAGCAATAGGTTTTCAAATTTAGTTAAAGGCGTAGCCACTAGTGAGTGTACTACCTTGCAATCCTGGACTAACTTGCCAATTATGGTTCAATGTATGCAAATATTTTATATAAATCATATGAATAGTCCTAATAATAATATAATATTTAATATAATTTCAAATTTTCCTACATAAATATAAAATAGTTTAACTTATAAAATTTTTTAAAAATTTTTTTATTAATCAATTATTATAATTTATTTATTTTGTAAATATTATTATATGTGAATGAAGATGAGAGAATAGCTATTTAGAGCATCTGCATTAGTGAACCCTCATGAGGTTCACACAGATTTCCAGAAAAAAATATTAAAATAATGAATAGTGTTGAACCCCATCTCTTCGGAACTCTTCTTGGTGAACCTCTGTCCAACGGGTTCAACACTGTTCACGACACGTGTCGGCCATCCATTGATTCGATTACTTTTTTTTAAATCAAACAATAAAAAAATAATAATAAAAAATTAAAAATACGAACTCCAAGAGGGGTTCACTGATGCTGATGCTCTTATATATGTGAATGAAAATGAGAGAATAGCCTAGTAGTAAATATGTCTTACTTTGATAATAAACATTTTGCAGGTGTTTTGAAACATCTAAGATTCATAAACTGCATCAAAAACCTTTACTCTTTTTTTTTGTTCAAACGTAGCATATAGCAAAAACCAAGTATTATTTTGACCAAACCAACAACATCTAATTCATATGTAGAGATGTTACATCCGAATGCAAAAAGCAAATAGCATCAAGTTCGATCTCATTTGTCTTGTCATAGCTAGAATCCAAGGTACCAAATATGGACTTGAAAATAATCATTTCCACCAATGACGAGATAAAAAAAATATTGTATTAAACCGGACCAAAAATAGTCCCCAAACAACCACTATCCTAACCACCATGTATATGTTAATCTAACAACTAATTGAACGATTGACCTCATGCGACAATATTAAAACCTACAACCTAACTACTTCATTAAATCCAATCTCATCAGTGTTGAGAGATACACTCATTGTTGATTTGTATACCATGTATTGCAGTGGAAGACATCTAAAAAATGTCTTCACTAGCTTCTTGTGCCAAAGAGCAGTCTGAAATTCCCAATTGGCTTATCCTCATCCATTCTTAGTTCTTCAAATCTGATAGCCAACATGTCTTTTCTAAAGTTCTGAACCTCGAGGGTACTTTCAAAATGTTTTTAAAGCATGTTCCATGTATTTTTTGTAACTTCACACCCTTGAATTAGTTCAAATTATTTCTTTGCTATGTTGCAATGAATAACTGTGAGGGCTCTCACATTGTACTTGGTCATCTTTTTTTCATCCTCACATCTTTTCCTTCCTCATTCCTGGCCATTGGTTGCTTCCATCCAAATTCTACAGCTTTTCTATGCACGGGGTCAGTGCCCTTCATTGTAATCATCATCCGTGCCTTTCAAAATTCATAGTTCTCAGCCTTCAAAATCACTTTTGAATTTAACACTATCTCGTAATAGCTATCCATTTGTTATGCATGATAAGTAAAACACAACTGCCTACTCTAATGCTAACTGAAAATGTTAGAGATAATTACTATATAAACTAGAACACACAATAACACAAGGATTTTCTTTCCAAAATATACGACCAGATATAACCTTTTTAAATACACTTACAAGTTTTACTAAAAACGCTACTTCAACAAGATCAAGACATTCCTTAATTTGTTTCTCTAGTCTCTCTTATTCAAAGAATCGTACAAAACCAGTTGAACCACTCAAACTCTTAACTCTTACGTGTTTTACTTTGTCTTACAAGAACTCATAAAACTCTTTTTTTTTGTTAAAAGCCCTTTCAATGTGTTAACACATACAATTGTTTGGCAAACCTCTTTATATTCAGAGGAAATTAAAGTTGAAGATTTACAAATTTAAAGCTTTCATTTTCTCTACTGATGAATAAGTTAATCTTTGTTTTTTGAAAAGGCAAACTTTTTCTTCTATAACGATTTTGCTCAAAATGCTCCATTATAAATTTTATATTTCTTTAACTCACTTCATTCAATTCCACGTTGCAATCTTTTTATGTAACCATTTTTATCGCACTTCATAAACTATCTCAGTAATCTACTCTGAGCTCTGATCATATATATTTACTTCTGACCTTGAGTTCTGTCGGTGGTTGCACATATTTCTAAATTTACAAGAAAAACACTGTTGCTAAATATCAAAACTCAAATAAAGCTGGAAACTATTAAAACTCACTTTACTCCAAAAGAAAAACATATATATGTGGACCCTCTACATGGTGACAACAGTTACAAGTTGACAACTACGGATTACTTAAGATGATGGGAACCATGTAACCACAGCCATTGACTTTTCCATCTCTCTTAATCACTCGCTTAGCCACCAATGCATTCATTATCCATCAAATGAGAAATTAATCAGAGTTTATCATTTGGGTTTCACAACTTAGTAGATTATACAAAAATAAAATTAACAAAGAACAACCGCGTGTTTTGGATGTATGAAGCCAATGAGATTAAACATATAGAACAACGTCAAATCGATTAAAAAACGTGGAGTCCTTTAATAGAGAAGGGAAAAAAAAGTCTTTTTTTTTTTAACTTAATTTCAAAAAGAAAAAATAAAGTCTTAACTCTTACGAGTTCATATATGTCGATGATATAATAGCATACCTTCGTAACGTCAGCTAAACTTATTGTTCTTTCATTTGATTTAGTCCATTTGTGACTATTCAACTATTGATCCCATCAAAATAGAAAGAAATTTCACCGCACAGCTAAAGTTTATTATTAGTTTCCTGTGACAAAGAAGTTTATTATTTCAACGTAAGATAATTAAAAACACATGTAATTTATAAATATGTTTTAGTTTGTTAATGAACATTTTCTAAAGGTGTTTTGAAATATCATCAAAAACCTTTGCTTTTTTTTTGTTGCATTCAAACGTAGCATATGAGCAACATAGATGTATTATATTGTCGAAACGAACAACATCTAATTACAGATGTTACATCCAAATGCGAGAAAAACTAATAGCATCAAGTTCATTGATTCATTTGTCTTTCATAGTTAGAATCCAATATGGATTTAATAATAGTCACCTGCGCCAATGACGAAACCAAGAATATACCAAAAATAATTCCTAAACCACAACCATCCTAACCACCATGTATATGTTAATCCAACAACAACTTATTGAATGATTGACTTCATGCGAGAATATCAAAACCTACAAATAAAAATACAATAAAAGAAAGAAGAAAGTGTTGAGAATGTTATGCAAACATGGCCAGCTCAACGTTTATATTGTAAGAAGTTGTCTTCTTCTCAACCTATCTTTGTATTTTCTACTTTATTGTTAAGGATGAAACATATATCGATCTTTTGTTAGAAAATAAAATCAGAATTGTTTTGGAGAAATGAAAGGAAGGGCCTACGTAATGATCTTCTTCTTCTGGGCTCTTCTCACTATTATCACCCCAATGCTAGTTAGCTGGTCTCAGGCTCTCAAAGGTAAACATTCTTAACATCAAGCTCCATGTTTTTGGTTTCTTCTATAGTAGTGACCATTGTTTCAAAGAGAAAGTATTGTAAATGCATTATCATATTCAAAGTTTTTATATTGATGTTTCAGAACATAATAAAAAGGACTCCGGTCCAAGGCGAATGATGGGACATTCCACACAAATGATTTTCACAAGAGAGATTGTTGAACGCTTAGAAGAAGAGTTGATGATGAAGCCGTCAATGGCACCTACTCCTGAAGATCGCCCTGTTTTAACTTCCAAGAATCACACTTCAACGCGGATAAAACAACAAGAAAGATCAGTCACTAAACATAAACATCCCATGAGATTGCGATAACTATGTTTCTTATTTGTCTATTTCCGCGATTATCTAAATTAACTTGTTCATAAGCACTCAGTTTGTTATCGGATACACGAAAACTAATGCTGGTGAGAGCAGTTCCTTCTTGTATAAAATTTATTTTCCTCTCTTTTCCGTATATATGGAAATGGAGTTTACCTTGAGGCATAAAAACCATCTTACAGAAATGTAGTTTATGTTCTTTGATCACGAGGTCTTGCTCAGTCTTCAACTTGTCGTTGGGGGACCTCGATATGTAGTTGGCACGGCTTCCTCTGGTTGGTTTTTTGGAGATAATTGTAGTTAAGTGGAATAACTCGTCTGATTGGGTTGGTAATGGTTGGATCTTTTGTTGTAGTTGTAATACCAGGAAAACCGGACCGACACGAACGATATCAGAAACGAGTTAACGAAATAGATGATTCTTATATAACAATAAAACATGGAGACGAGATATGATCTCTTTCCTTAACTCTGAATATTCGTTCCGTAGTGAGACGAAACTGTACGAATATAGAGTCCCAGGATATAACCATGGCGACGAATCACGCTTCACTCGTGAAACGCCCTAACGAACTATAATTTTCTACGAAACACTCTCTAGACTTACGCTGTGGAGTTGTGTTGGAATTTTTCTGTGTGTAAAACGTATGAAATGAAGAAGACGAGTCGGGTTTATTTAAAGAGAAAGCGAGAAGCCACTTCACGCAACAACTGTTGCACGTGGGCGAGAATCTCGCGAAGATCTCGGGAAGTTGAGTTTCGAAAACTTTTTCCCCAAGACTCTATCTTATCTCGTTTAAATATCTCGAGAGGATAAAATGCATGCCATTTTTTATTTTGTCTACAAAACTACTTGTCGTTTTAAAACAAAACGCATGTTGTTTTTTTGGTATAAAATGGCAAAACGTAGAGCTTAACTTGGCCCAAAAAAAATATTCTTATTGGGTCGGCGGCCCTCTACCCGAACCCACGCCGAGCCAGACGGCGGCGGCACGCGCAAGGAAGACCTCCTCTCTTCCCCTGAGTCTTTGGAATATGGTAAGTGTATAGATTTATATATACTGCTCAAAAACACCCACTCTAACCGATGTGGGATGTTTTCCAACACTTCTCATTAAAGCTAATAGGCTTTTCTTAAAGCCCATTTCGTTTTCACTTCTCAATTATTTTAAAAGCCCATTGGCCCTATAATTGATCCAACAGTAGTAAAGGTAAGACTTATAGGGTTGATGTCTAGGTACTTGACTGTTAGAAAGTTTTACGTCGTTATCCGACCGTGGCACGACGCTTAAGATGCATGAAACACATCATGTGCATCGGTTACGCGGATCATCTCGTCCAATATTTCCTGGTATGGCCTGAAGTAGAGCGGGATATTGGGCTTTGCGGGAGAAACACTATTGATGCTACGATATCTTGGATGTGTTTTGGCGATATTGTTGGCATTTTCTTATTGAATTCAGCTAGTGGAATTGAGTGTTAGCATATTATAATTTAAAGATAAGAAGAATTGTTTTTGGTCTGTGTTAGATGAGCTAGATCGATGAAAATAAGGGGAACCGAACTCAATTTACGGGTTTACTTCGAAAACTTTTTATAAGCTCAAAATGATGATTTACAAACTTTTTATAAGCTCAAAATGATAATTTACAAACTTTTTATAAGCTTAAAATGATGATTTACAGAGAATGTCTACGGAAGAACAAAAGGTTATCCAAGAGAATAAAGGTTGGCCGAAGACAGAAATATAAACTCTAGTTTCTAGCAGTTCTCTCTTACTTCGTTCCTTCCTTTAGTCCCTTTTATAAACCATTCACCTTCCTCCCCATTCGTTTGCTATAATCTGGTTCGAGCTTTAACGGGCCATGATATCTCCATGGGCCGAGCAATTGGTTAATTCGTTCTATAAACAAATTTGGCTCTGGCAGCTCACGGTGCCGAGCTCAGTTTTCTTGACAGGTCCAACAGTACTATCGAGCCGTTGTTCGTTATTAGCCGCCTACCAAACTGATGCTCTCACCTCGCCGTTGACCGAACTGTGATTTCTCCAGTATCCACATTTGATGGGTTGGTCTTTTATCCAATGGGCCATATAGAAGGATGCAATCCATGTCCAACAGTCTAGTTAATTCTCGCGGGCTGATTGATTTTGCTAAACATGCCAGACAAGTGGTGAGTTTGATATGGGGAACTCAAACGATACGGGCCTGCTTATAGCTGCTGGTGAAAACTCCACATGGCAATATCCTTTTTACACGTTGTTAAATGAGTGATAGCATCAGATGCTCTTAGCAACTCTGTACTCATTTTTCTTCCTCTTCTTCAATGGATGAGACCAAACCCAAGATAGAAGAAAAACGTAGACGACGCACTAAACCTACACCCATTTGCCGTCAAACTGGAGATCACGTCCATTACCCTCCCACGCGCATAACCAAACCCACGCGCCCTCCTCACGCGCCATCCCCCATCCTCGAATCCACCTTCCGCCTCTCTCAAAAGTCACGCTACGGCGGATGCAGGAAGAATCAGGCAGCCAGTACCGGCACCACCGCCTACGACGGCTGCGGAGAGTTCGTCAGCGCCAATCCCGGAGAACATTCTTTAAACTGCGCCGCATGCGGCTGCCACCGTAGCATCCACCGCGAGGAACCTCTCTCCGAGACGATCCTCGACGTTCTCAAGATCTCGCCGTTACAGTTTCGCCAAATCTTCTGCTCTCCTTACGGCGAGGGAAACACCGAAGGGACAGATCGAGAGTTGGTGAAAGAGGAAGGGAAAGTGAAGAGGTTTAAGTCGAAGTTCACGGCGGAGCAGACGGAGAAGATGAGGAGTTACGCGGAGAAGGTTGGGTGGAAGCTGAGCTCTGAGAGTAAAGAGAAGGTAAAAGAGTTTTGCGTTGGGATCGGAGTGACGAGGAAGAATCTGAGGGTTTGGATGAACAATCACAACGGAGTTAACGGAAGAAATGTAGTGGAGGAGGAGGAGGGGAGAGTGAAGAGGTTTAAGACGAAGTTCACGGCGGAGCAGACGGAGAAGATGAGGAGTTACGCGGAGAAGCTGAGGTGGAAAGTGAGCCCTGAGAATAGAGAGGAGATTGAAGGGTTTTGTATCGAGATTGGAGTTAATTGGAATAATTTTATGATCTGGATGAACAATCACAAGGAGGAGAAAGACTCTTGATGATGATAATAAATTGTGTTATGTTTTTTTTTCTTCCCCTAGATCTTTTCGTTTCAGTGAAGTTTTAAGTGCTAATGTATGAAAATAAATTTTTTTTTTTAAAAGCATGTATGAATAAATAACAGCTTTTCATCATCCCTTTGATCAATTTTGTTTTTGAGGTCTTTCGATTTATTTGGGATTCTCTGAACATATATCAGTGTCAGATGGAAAGTGTGACCACGGTGGTTGCATATAATTATGCCTGATTACATTCGAAGCCAAGTTTGTTAATCATAGTTGCTGGACCATGGAGGAATATAGCATTGTTTTTCTTTTCCTGGCTTGGTAAATAAATTAGAAAAAAACTAACAACTACAATCTATAAAGGTTTGGTTACGGGTTATAAACAAGTCAAACAACAGAATAACTTATCCATAATCCTCACAAGTAGCAAGCAGATCATTAATAAACCAACATTTAGACACCAAACAGTTTCTCCTATGTGCTTGCCTATGCTTCCCTTACAAGTTTCTCAGTCAATTCTTTAGGCAA
Organism: Moricandia arvensis; assembly: GCA_905132765.1. NCBI lineage: Eukaryota > Viridiplantae > Streptophyta > Magnoliopsida > Brassicales > Brassicaceae > Moricandia > Moricandia arvensis. Next base: position 39,189 of record CAJHQP010001971.1, on the reverse strand, counting down.
ACCTATCTGTTATCCCAGTCTTATACATCAACCTTATTCATCATTCATGGTCCAAAAGTATAATAATGACATGATCGACTTGTTGCAGAGCTTGTTCGTTTATCCTCAATGATGAAGAAGGAATACAAAACATTACACTCGAATCCAAGTAAAGTTGTGTTGTGGTTCTAAGTTATGATTAAATACATAAGGCAAAGGAATCCAACCAGTTCTTTAATGCATGACAACGTTAGAAGATGTTCGATTAGGAGTGCACCAGCCACATTCAGCACCATGCCTTTCTCAATCTGCTCATCAAGACAGCCTTAACTTTAGTAGAAGCAATATTGATACAGAGAAAGAATCATAATCTTATATAAACTAAAAATGGTTGTTTACACAATCGTAGAGCTGTTTAGATTCATTTTCACCACTAAGCGAGCCAGAAATGGTTGTCCATGACAGCTAGCTACTTGAGAATATCAAAGTAAAGTTTCTGACAACTAAGGAAATTCAAAAGTAGATCATTACTTGGTCACATGTATGGTTCTAAGGCGACACCTAATCGTATGTTTAGGCGGTAGATTTCTTCTAACCAAAACGATTTTTTTAAATATGATTTATCCAATGTTTTAGAAATCGTAAGGTGGAAATTAGATGTTCTGTAAAGGATCAGCGACTAAGCGGATTATTTGGACCTAGGCGAGGACTAAAATCTGATTTATAAGTAACAAGTAAGGATGTAGTCGTTTTGTCAAATAAACAAATAAAACCATTCAGTGCATTTTGGCAAAACCGGTCTGAACCAAAAATAAACCAATCGTATAAATACCATATGGGGGCGGGTTAACAAAACTTTTAAGATTAATTTTTAGCCATGGAAGCTCTTATCCCCATTCTCCGACCTTTCTTCTCTTCTTCACTCACTGAAACCCAAACACCAATCTCCGCTCGAACCTCCGACCATCCACTCACTCTCTCACGTCGCGACGCCCTCTCTCTCTCCTCCGCCTCTCTCCTCCTCTTCTCAACCGATCCAGCTCTTGCCTTCGGAATCTGTATACACACACAACTCTGCTGTATATTTTGTATCTTCTTTGATTTTTTTTGGTAAAAAAACGAAACCCTAATGCATTGGTAGGGGTTTCACTTTCACTCAGCAGGACCTAAGGAATGGTTGAAAGATCAGAAGAAGAAGTCTTCGAGGTTCTTGTTAGCTCCCATTGATGCTTCTCGTGAAAGCCTCCGCTCTGTTTATCTTTCTCTCAGTACAATTTACTAACTCTCTTCTCTCTTTCAATATATTTTCCTATAGTTTAATTTAATATTTTTATTATTAACATTTTAAGCAACTAGAGAATCTGATTATACGGACAAAGATTTGGAAAGCCTCCAGAACTTGTTAAGGTCTTCTGCAAGAGATTGTGTCCCTAAAGAGAGAAGTTCTCTTGTCGATTTTCAGTCTAAAACCGGAGTGGAGGTTCTGTTGCTTTGTTCTTCCTTCTCTTTGGTCTCAAATGATGATAAATATTTGTTTTTTTTTAATGAAGATGATTGAATTTTCAGGTTTGCACATTCAAGCTTGTTCTGAAGAATGCTGCTTCATTACTAGATGATAAGGACCCAGTCATACTGGTTGCAGAGGATATACTAAATGATCTTGTTAGGTAACTTTGCAATTTATAATAGTGTCCTAAACATTTGTCTACTGTTAGGTGCAGTCCGTTTAGTCGGCAAATCGGGTATGAGCAAAATGATTTCTTCAACAATTTTTTCAGTCCGTTTAGTAGGTGCAGTCCATTTAGGCGTTCAAACAGCTGGCCTAGGTGCCCGCCTAAACAATAATCTTCTATAAGACGATTAGTCACCGCTTAGCTATTTTTAGAACATTGACTTATATTATTAAGATTCTTTTAAAATGATTTTGGTTCTTGCTCGTTGCACAGTCTGTTGATGTCGCTTTTTTAATGTCACAGGTCCTTTGGTTCTCTCATCGTGCTGACGAATGGGATTGATATGAATCTTTCTTCTGATAGGTTAGTGTGTTTCGTCAGTAAGCCTTTCTAAAGATGGAAGGTTAAAGATCATATTCCTTTTATGTTAATTCTCTCGTTCATGGCACTAAGACAGTAGAATGTTTAAACTTGTTTTCAGAAAAAAGATTGCTGATGCAGTTATGGAGTCCATCTATTTTCTTGACAAATTTGAGAAGAGTGTCAAGGACTGCCTTGAGATCTAAGATGAAATCTGTTCTTCTCTTCTTGTAAGGCAATGTAAAAATTTTATGGTTGTTTAGGGGTATCAACATTTTGTGGAAAGTGAGAGACAACATCTCGTTTTATATATAATATAAATCATATGCTGGATGGTGTCATGACAAATTGAGACTTCCGAGTTTATGGTTTAAGATACAGTGGTTTGTTTATATCAATGGGTTTCTATACACTAAAACTACCAACAATCTCCTACACAGTTTCTGTGGTGTGAAAGACTCTTATATCTGTTCTGCAAAGCGTTGCAGTGCCACATGCTCTACAAGCTCACATTGTTTCTCTATGGAGTTAACAGGAGGCGGTGAGCCGGAAGCCTGGACCAAATACAAGTGGCAGCACGGTGTTCCATTGTCTGGATGGATTGTGCTTCCCTTGGCAGGTGAAGAAGTTTGCTGAAGAGATTCAGCGGATAGGGCAGTAGACCGAAATTCGCATCTGGATCACCAATCTGTGAAAGCTTGACATTAGAGAACCCCAAAGAGGGTAAGAGCTGATCAGGCCAGTCGCTGTAAAAGTGGAAACATAGAGTTTTGGAGTGTAGCTGATGGTTTGTTACTATCAACTACACCATAAGTTAAGAGAAGTGTGCTGGTTACCGCAAATTTCTCAGCTGTGAGATCCAGAACTTGCATTGTCTCTGTGTGAGAAAGGTTATAGAATGCTTTCAAGAACCCATACAGTGTTGATCTCTGGAATAAAACCCGATTTCTTAAGCTTTTCAAACCAGTCGTTGTCTCTGATATCAGTTTCTACTTTAACTGGTGATTTCGTCATCATCCTAAGCTTATTTCTTGAGTTTACTGCAGCTTACTAGGCTTGTTTTGGCTTGCAATAAATTGGGGAAATCAACTTCGAATACATCACTTTTGTCCAAGCAGTTTTGTCTGTATCATCTCGCATCCATTCCTGAAAATTCTTTTACACAATTCTATGTTATCTTCAATTAGGTGATTTTTCCGGGAATTTTTTACTCTCTAGATCACTTTATCACTTTAATATGACATCAAAGGTCACATTCTACTTGAGGCCCCCTTTTTTGGGTTGCAAAGTCATTGTTACCCTCCAAACCAATTAATCCCTTTTTACCAATCGAACCAACAAAATGACCTGGTTCTGTATTTCTAATTTTTTTTATTTGTTCGTTTTGTAGAGGCTTCTTATCGTAGTTTCGTTTACTTCCTCCTTTTTCCCAAATCAGAAACCCTAATCTCTTCTCTCTTCTCTTCGCCGCATACGACTCCAACTCAAAATTCTATATATCCTCTCTCTCTTCGCAAATCACCGATACAGGAGCAAAATCTTCATCTCACAACCTCAAATCTGTTATTTTCGAGTTTTATCCGGTTATCTCCATCACAAATCTGTTTATGTCGCGATTTTGCTCTCTTCAGTTCTGATTTTTGTCTTTGTTTGCTCGGGTTTCACCCCTTCCTACTTTTGGGTTCACAAAATGCTTGTTCTTGATTGTTTCTGCAATATTCTGTGATTTGGAGGTGGTGGTGGAGATGAATGCCGTGGTGGTGACTGTGGAGAAGGCAATGACAATGGAGATGGAGGTCGTGGTGGATTCGTAAGTGGAGTACCGAAGTGGTTATGGAAAAGGTGGTGGTGGAAGACGGTGGAGATGGAGGTTGTAATGGTGACGGTGGAGATGGAGGTCGTGGTGGAGGTGGTGGGTATGGAAGTGGAGGAGGTGGTGGTTATATAGAAGACGGCGGTGGAAGACATGAAGGTGGATAACGCATCGGAAGCGGTTGCGGTGGGGGTCTTGGTAGAGATGGTTGTTGTGGAGAAGGCACTTACTTGTCCATGCTTATCATCTTACACCATCCACATGTGTCTACGGAGGAAGATGACCCTCCATGTCACTCTCATCTTGTCATCCGATACGCTGCACATCATTAGAACTCACCGGTCCACACATCATCCATCCACACTTCTCTAACACTTCCCCGTCAACACCTCTTATGTCAACGCCTCACCCATCCACACCCCCACTAGTTCATACCTCTCACGTCCACACCCCCTTTGTCCACACCTCCATCGTCCACACCTCCATCGTCCACACCATCCAACGTCATCGATCAGTCTATGCTTTCTTATATCAAGAAGTGTCCTAAATGAAATGATTATTGTTGTTCTTTTCCTTTAAAGAAACTACATTAGTGTGTCTTTCTTTTCTTTTCAATGTCATTGTTCTAGTTAGTTGTTTTAGTAGAATAACTCTATTCTGTAATATGTAATAACTCTATTCTGTAATTCCTGAAGTCAACTTATTCTGTTTTTTTGCTTGCTCTCTCTCTTCAAATTATTGCTGCAATATTTTGTTTTCTGTTAATCCTTTTGTTCTTGGTGTGGACACTGTTGGTGTATGATCCATCCAAGTCCACGAGCTGTGGACAATGGTGATGATCCATCCACGTCCACGAGCATAAGTCCACAAAGCACGTGCTTTGTTAGCAGAGAAGGAACTTTTTTTTTTTAACAAATTAAATAATTTTTGGTTCAAATATAACCAAACCGCCAATTTGCCCTTCTCATCCAATTGGTTCAACTCTTGGTTAATGAAGGGCAAAAAAGTCATAAATTCTCCTTCTTTCCAAAGAAAGATACTCTCCATCAAGAAGTGACATTTTGTGTAAATCAAAACTCAAATGTGGCCTATAGTGTAACTAACTCTTTTTCCGGACTCATATATGAATATATTTATTTACAATTAGATAATTTACAATATTTGCTTAATAATACATTTTCTCTTTCTACGTTTTAATTCATTTTTATAATTTATTTATATATATAAATGATTGTTTAAACATATATCGAGTTTTACTTATAAACAATTTCATCAATTCAATTATTTTTGGACATATGAAATAGTTTTTATTCACCTGAACTGAACCATAAACATTCATGAGTCTAGATAGGCTGAAATCTATTAACAATATTAGTTGAGTTTATTTTGGTTTTATGTCTTGCATTCATAATATATATATTCTTGTAAGATTATGTATAATTTGATTTGGAAAATAAATAGGAAAGTATTATAAGTGAAATTAATTGGTACTCTATTTGACCCAATTAAATCGTAATAATTTATTCATATATTGTTTTCAATTGTTTATTAAATTTGAATCGTTTGTGAATTACATTCATAAAATAATTAGAAGAATATTCCAAGGAATATCTCGCTGCTTTAAATAAACCTCTGATTTTGAATATAAATAATCATGATCGATGCACTTACTCATTGTTTGGATATATTAGGTTGTATTATTCTTCTAAAATGAACAGTAGCTATTTTATTTTTAATTAGGTTACAAATGATTAAGTCTGTAGCATTTATTTTAGTTTCAAATTTTAGATATGAAAATGTAACATTTTCTTTTAAAAGCAAATACCTATATTAATATTTTTTATGAAACTATGTTTTATGCATAAACATCTATATATTTTAATCTCTTATCGATATTTACTTTTATTTATGTTGTTTTATGAAAATGTGAAAAATTAAAATATGTTACATATATAAATTTTATATTTATATATATTTTTCCTTTTAAATGTTTATGTGGATTTCATAAAAAGAACTAATTAAAAATTGAAAATAATTAGAAATTTATTAAGTAAAAGGAAATATAAATAACCGTAAAAATATTATTTATAACGACAATTATTTAAAGTTTAAAATTAATTAAAATTAACTTTGTAAACAATCAATCTAATAATTAACATAAAGTGACGAATATGAAAGTGATTTCTCAACAAATATTATTTGACTTAGAAGGATAAAGGAGAGAGAAAGGCTAGAGAGAGGTGGTTCTTCCAGCTTTTTTTTTATTCTTCCAACTTTGTAATATTATTTAGCATCTTATGACAATATTACACTGTTTATTGTAAAACAAATTGATAAAACGAAAAAGTAGTTGACAAAAAAAAACGAAAAAGTAAAAAAAAATGATAAAACGTGTTTTATATTTGTGTCTGCTTCAGGAAGATCTTGGTCTGTTTAACTTGACCTCACGCGTATTTGTAGGTTGAACCGGCCTTGCGTTTGTATTTGAATGCTGCAAATTATTTTGCGAACACATATTAGTAAACAGTTGTAAAACTCATGTACATTTTTTTATATAGAACTTACATCGTGAACAGCCACTCGGAGTAGTCTCACTTGGTTTCTGGCCACAGTCTTTACCTAAACATCACGCAAATAAATATAACCGAATGGATAAATATGGTCATGAACTAAGGAAAAATACAATAAAATAAAATAAAAGTAAAAATAACTTGGAAAATAAGAGTTACTATATAGTATTTTACCTGTTTAACGACGGTCCAAATAACATTTTGAGTACAAGGAGGAATTGTAAGTGATCCGATATATCTATAATATTTTCTTCTCCCAAACTTGATGTCCCTAGGATCAATCATTCCAATATTTTTTTCCTCATTGGGTTTTGTCATCAACGACAATTTATTTTCCAACTGACCAGAAAAAAAAACACAGTAAATAAAATTGGTCGTAATAATCATATATTATTTAGAAACTCAAAGTTTTAATTAGTCACAGTTATGGATCGATTTATACCAAGCGGAGAAAAGAGTCTGGCCTTCCGAGTTTGTAAAGCACTGTGATTACAGCCAAGCTTCCGTTTGAGCTTTCGTGAACCAAATGCAGTTCCAGAGCAAACCTACCATATTTAAAATAATATATTTTAAAAATTTCACAAAAAAATAAACTATTTTAAAAAGTCTTTTGTAATTCTCTTTTTCTGTCCCTTAAGATCGCGTAAGGCCACTAGCTACAAACTTGTCACACATCAAATTCATAAATATATACGTTTTATAAACGTGTTTCAAAATATTATTTTCCCTTTTATGGACTAAATATGTGCTTTAGAATATTGTTACATACTTTCTCCCATTGATTGTATGCTCAGAGGGAGAATGCCAATGAAGCTGATGGAGGTGATATTCAGTATTATTGATCTTAATACTACTTGTCTCTTGTTCAAATCTCACCTGCCACAAAACAAACAAGAGTATATATAAAGTTTATAAAATTTAAAAATGAGGAACCAAGTCCCTATGTAGTTGACTCGTCATATGGATCCATGATAGAGATCAAGTTCCACCATCTAAGAAAATTGATGTGGTTTCACACAACACGTTTTAAATAGTAAAAATAAATGACTTTCAACAGATCTTTGGGATCAGTCAGAGCATGTCCATTAATAAGAACCCCTTAGGGGTTCTTACTTTTTTTTGTATGATTTAAAATAAAAAAATAAAAAAATAAAAAATGAACCAATCATGGACCGTCACGTGTCAGTAGAACCCACAAAACAGTGCAAAACCCAATTCTTAATTTGGAATTTTTGGAACAAGTTCTTAGGAAAAGTGGTGGAATCCACCAATATTTTTGGGTTAAGAACTTCCTAAGAACCCCTTGATGGAGGTGGTCTAAGAGTTTTAGACAATAGTTTTATTTTCTAAAAGATATGAGTGGTCTATAAATGTGTGATAATATACCATCATGTCATGGCCTCTATTTCTGAGAGTGGCATTGGCAGGTTTGTAGTTTCTAGTAAGCCTTCCAAGATGTGAAACAACTCTAACTCGTCTGTTCTTAAGATCAATTGGAGACTGCATATCTCCTTTTCCGCACATATGCCATTCAGGCTTCAGTTTCCCCCATTGCTCTGGCCCGTTCTCTTGATTCCCCATGTAGCTAAACTCACTTTCATCCTCTACATTCATCAAATCGTAGTTAACAGTTTGTCATCTAGAAAACTAAACTTGTAAGGAGTACAATGAACCAAGATCAAATGTATGTAGCTTACCAACTTCTCTTTGTGCATTTGAACATGATATTATGGTGACGATGATGGTGAGGAGTATGAATAAGAAGCATTGGATTGATGATTTCTCCATCTTTGTTTTTTCAGAGAGAAAAGAAGGAGATAGATGTCTGAGTGAGATGAGTTGGTTAGTTGTTTTTAATCGTCAACTTGGATGCATAATATATAGTGGGTGAGATGATACGTGCATTAAATTTTTAATATTACTCGTGCATGTGAAACGCACGTTACTCGGCAAAATATTTTTTCCTCTTTAGTTTTTCTAAATGATTTTTGTGCCAGTCGAGACGACAACATTTGACCTCGCTGAAAACATGTGTACGTGTTTCTCTTTCACATTATTTTTTTCTGTCCAACTTGACATCAACTTTTATATATGTTTTTCTTGTGTTCGCTACTCGCTAGAATTTTTTCATTTATCATTTATTAAATTTGTAAACATGATTTTTCTAGGAACCGATCAAGTTCATGTAAGCGAACCATTTCCCCAAGAACATTTTTGCAGATTTACCAAATACTGTAGGTTAAAACACCAAAGCGGCGTTCAGATTTCTATTATTATTAATTTAGGGTATTTCAGGCATGTGGATTATTTTATACTTACTTTTATGGCCGAGTACAATCTACAGATACAAATAGATCTTCTCTATGAGTAGGAAATGAACCGTATACGTGAGCTAACTATATTTGTATAATATCTAAAAACAATGTAACTTAGTTTCGTACAACATTCGATTAAATCTAAAACATATTAATGTTCTGAACCTGTTTTATTACTACTCAACCAAGAGGTCCGAGCGGAGTTCAATATTCATATTAAAGTGCAGATCCAGCGGTTCGTGCAGATCCAGCGGTTCGTGCAGATCCAGCGGTTCGTGCAGATCAAGCAGGACAAGTGCAGATCAAGTATAACAAATGCAGATCAAGCGGATCATACAGAAGAGATGCAAATCAAACAATTTATTATAAATTATAAATGACAAAATCAGTTCAAAACTATAGATCATATATTCAAACAATAAAAGATTATATCAAAATATCAAAATAAATATCTTAGAAGTTGTAGGATTAGCCGAAATGTTTATTAAATTATTTATAAGATGCTTGTACTTCTTTTATTTTCGTTTTAGTTGATCAAAATTATCTTTGAAAAATCGACAAATTATTAATATTAAATTCTTTGTTAAAATTTATATAGAAATATTTATATCTTTTTGTTGAAAAATATTGTGTTTTATCTGTGACCGGATGTCATACTTATAATTTTAAAAATGATATGCTTATAATTTTAAAATTGACACAAATAGTATTTAGCGTGAACTATATTGTTTAAACTAATCATTATATATTATTTATAAAATCAAATAAATATATTTAAAGGTGTGTTTGTAGCAGAATTATTTATTAGTGAAAAAAGCAGATCAACACCATCAAATGTTAGCGGATGAGATCTGCATACAGATCTCCTGTTTTTTTCACAAAAAGACAAAAAATATTGAACTACATGCAGATCTCCCGCTTGAACTGCTTTTATAGACATAAAAGGATAAATGACAAAAACAATGCAGGAGAACTGCAAGTGCGGGAGAACTGCACTTGTCCCACTTTTCCATTCGAAAGTTGTTATGTAATCGCTTAGATCATCATTATCCCATATATCTTTAAAGGTTTTTTTTTAATTTTTCTTTTTCTTTTTCTTTTTACTTTTTGTCTAAAAAAACAAAAAATTTAAAAATCTAACCGCCACATATCGGTAGGACCTATATCGGTAGGACCTGCAAACAGTACAAACAACTTATAGTACACATTTCTTAATTATCATACATAAAAGACTTGTTTTTAAAAAAATAGTGGGTCCTTTCCCCTCTAAAGACTCTCTTTTTAAAGGGATAATCATGCTCTTAGATTTAGTTCTAAATCGTGACAAATTATATCTTGGTTACTGATTCGTTTTTTAAACAGACAAAAACACTTAAATCAGGGCATAGGTCAATGATTGTGTACAATTAAATTTATCTTTAATTTATTTGTGCCAACACTTAAGTTTGTTTTTATAATAATATCACTAACAAATCATTACGCGTTTGTACAAAATTTATATTGGACGGCATGTTTCGCTATGTGTTGGTTTGGTTGTTCGTACGCCAGAGAATATCATAGAAATGTAAAGAATGTACGCAAACCTACCATATTTAAGATAATCTATTTTTTTGAAATGCACAAGAAATACTATCTTAAAAAGTCTTCGGTATCCCCAGCTAAAACTATGATGGGTGTTGCAAATATTTGGAGTCTATCACCTTTACATACAAAATATAAAGTGTTAATTTAAGTGATGGACTCCAAATATTTGCAACAGTGGAATTTACAACAGATTTGTAACATATCACTAGTATATGTAAAAAGATTTAAAAAAATTGATTTGACTACTTATATCACTAAATTGCACTTACCTTCACACATATGTTTAGAGTTTTAGGGTTAAACATGCTTATGATAGAGTAGTAAAAGAATGAGTGATATATCGGAAAATGATCTATGATACTGGGTGAATGAGAACAAAACACGAGAAAAAAGTCATGTGTTGATCGCATGGTCAGTAAACAAGACTTTCGAGGCACCGAAAAATTAATACAGCCCATCGGACGGATTGGGCCCACGGGCTGAGATAGCATGCGTGGGAAGTCCATTACTCATGGGTGGGTGGGGTGTTACAAGATTATTCTGAACTGGTGAAAATGATGTCTACACCAATAGAATGACCGGCCTTCACTACACATATGGAAAAATTATGCGATGTAAAAAATTCTTTCAAGCTTTTATTATCCGACATATTCTAAAGGTAACAAGTATAATGACTGACAAGCTTGTATGTAATGCTCGGGTTATGCTTTCTATTATTCTTTATGTCGATTCAGTTTCACTGTGTTGGCTAGCAAATCTTCGTAAGATCTTCTAGTCCGTCTTTTTGCACGTGCAACTGGAACAGTCAAACATGGTCCAAAATTTTGGAGGCCTATAATTTTGTGTTCTTAATAGTTGTAAATTTAAAATCATATTATCAAAAAAATCTGAATAAATATTGTATATTTGAATTCAGTTTTCGTATTTATTAACTAATAAATATAAATATAAATTACAAGTTTGATTTTGTTTACATGACCAACTAAAAATGCTATAAGTTAGGAACTAATTAGTATTTATACCAATTATATATTTTGGAAAGTAAAAATAGGTGTTAGTGTGTGATTTAATATTCAACTAGATTTTAACCCGCGCTTTAAAAGCGCGAAATATTTTATGATGAAAAGTTTTATTAATAATACTACAATTTTTTTTTAATTTTTAGAATTTGTTCTATTTATAATAAATCATTTAAATCATCGCTTTTAAACCTATCCAAATCTGCAGTCGAATTGATAAATATGTGATCCAATATGTAACCCTGTTTGGATTTAAAAAATATCTATTATTTAGAAACTTGATAAAACCGATAAAAATAACTAACATCTTACGCTAACCGATTGAACCAATGGATAACTGATATAAAATCTAATATTTTAATAATTGGATGTTCATATGAATATAATTATATGAAAATTAAAATAGTATAACTGGTTATGTTTATTTTAAAAGATTTAGAGTTGAAATGAAGTATAATTAATCTTTTTAATTAGTCTTACATTGATTAATACTTATTTTAATATGTTATAATAAAATGATCAAATATTTTGGTTCAATTTATTTTGTATTTGATAACTATTTTGTATGTCTCATAGAATAACTCACAAAAAAATATCATGCATAATTTGTATTATTATAATCAAATATTAGAAAATTATTTATAATCTATTTTAAATAGAAATTAATATTCCACATATTGAAAACGTATCATAGTATAAGATCTTTTTGATTCACTATGGTAACAAAATCTTTTTTTTTGGCAAATATCTAAGAATTATTTATGTATACTACGTTTATTTATAGATTTAGCAGCAATCAAATATTATTATTTTGGTTAAAAGTAATTAATATTGTTACAAAAATATAGGCGTGGCATTTCCTAGTAAATAACTTCAAAAACTAAGGACAAGATCCTAATAGGGATTATGTTTTAATAGTATAGATGCTAGTTTAGAAAGTTATTATTTTAATTTAGTTATGTTTAATAAATACTATTAGTTAGTCATTATAATTAAAGAGAGCAAGATATATTTCTTAACCAACTTCTTACAAAATAAATAGCAAACCTAAAGAAAAAAGACTAGCTTACTCTCGAAAAAAAAAGAAAAGACGAGTCATAGCTTCTTGTATAACAAAAAATTTACAGCTTCTTGTCTAACCACTATCCAGGTTCCATTGCTCTATTATATTTATAGATTATGCCTCTGTGGATATAGAAAATGTCAAAAAAAGATTGAATGTGCTAGCGATGATTTCAATTGAAATGATATTTTGGGGAAAATCAAATTTAATGGTTTGGTGAATGATTTTGCATAAAAAAACTACAAAATAACGTTATTTAGATAAAAAAAATTGGCGTATTTATTTTATATTATAACAATATTTTATAAAAAAAACTTATGTTGATTATTAAAGAGAATTTTTGAACATGATCCCTATAAAGTTTGAGACGGCCCTGAAATCTTCTTAGGTTAGGATAACTTTTTATCAGAAAAAGGTCTTCTTTAATTCAGTTATTTTCTGTAATTCAATTGTTTTCTGTAATTCAGTTATTTTCTGTAATTCAATTGTTTTCTGTAATTCAGTTGTTTTCTTAAATATTTCGTAAGCCCTCTAGTTATAACATCGTCGCACCACTAGCTTAAATCAAATAGTATAAAAATGAAACAAATAAATTTAGAGAAACTTTTTTAAATATACACGTTTTATAAAGTGCAAATATCTCAAATAACCTTTTTTAAAGTTTTTGTTATAAAAATAACTTTCAAAAACAAAAATGACTAAACTAGCTTTTTTATTTTTTAAAGATTAATACTTTTTTTTGTTTTTTTCAATTTTAAAACTCACCCCCAAAACCCCACTCTATAACTCTAAACCTAAGTCTAGATTAGTTAACCTAATGGGTATAAATGTATATTTACACCTTTTAATAAAAATTATTTTGGTTATTTTTTCCTTAAAAATTATTTTTGTGATAAAATTTTTTTAAATCTATTTTAGGGTATTCCTCTTATATCTTTTATAAATTAAATAAATTGGTAAATGTGTTTCAAAATATTAGTTTCCCTTCTTTGGACTAAATATGTGCTTTAGAATGTTGCATACCTTCTCCTATTGATCAAATGCTATTACTGACGCTGATGGAGTTAATAATAATTGTCCCTTCTTAATAATATCTGAGTGAGACGATTTGGGTTAATTGTTTTTAATCTTTTTGTTTTTAATTTTTTTTTGGTCAAAGGCTGTTTTAAATCTAAGATGCCAGCTTGGCTGCTTTAGGACATATTTAATGCAGGTCCCTTAAGTTGAGTTTTTTAGGATACGGTTATTAATTTTTTAACTAAAAACGTTAAAAGACGTCTCTTAAATAAAGATTTTAAAGAACGTCCCTTAGTGTTTTTAGTTAAAAGATAAAGGATCATACTCTAAAAAACTCAACCTAAAGGATCTGCATTAAACATGTCCTTATATATATAGTGGGTGAGATGATATGTGCAATAGGGTTCTATTGATTAGAAAAAAAGGATTTTGGTGATTAGTCGTTTGCATGTCAAACGTCACGTTAGTCGTCTTTTTTTTCCTCTTTAGATTTTCAAATGATTTTTGTCCCAATCGAGACGGCATCTTTGGACCTTGCTGAAAAGATGTGTACGTTTCTCTTTTACATTTTTTTTTCTGTCCAACTAGACATCGTCTTTAATATAGGTTTTCCAATGTTTTGAAAACTCCTGATACCAATTCCATATAGCAATGGATTGACTAGTTCGACCAACCAATCAAACCAAGTTTTTTATTTAAAACAAACAAATATATATATGAGAAATACCCTAAGATAGACCTAAAAAAGTTTTTATCACAAAAATAAACTTTAAGGGAAAAAATGACAAAAATAACATTTTTGGAGTGAAATTTTGGGGGTAAATATACGTTTATACCCCTTTGGTTAACTAATCTATGACTTAGGGTTTAGAGTTATGGGGTGGAGTTTTGGGGGTGAGGTTTGAAATTGAAAAATTAAATAAAAAATATTAATTTTTAAAAAATAAAAAGGTCTAGTTTGGTCATTTTTGTTTTTGAAATTTATTTTTGTGACAAAAACTTCAAAAGGTGTTATTTGAGAGATTTGCCCAATATATATACATTTATATATTGTATGGATATAAAAAATAATTCTACATATGATAGAGTCTCTATAATTTAGTAATTAGAAAAATAAACAATTAAAAGAAATCTAGCTATATATACAAATGAATACTATATAAATTATAATGCTAAATTTTTTAATGATTGACCGTTTAAATTACTGTATTTATTTAGCTTTACAACTACAGTTTCAAATTTATGATTATGGCAAAATGAAAATAGTAAAGAGTCAAAAAAACAATTTTTTTATCTTTGGTAAAAATATAATTGAAAAAAACTAATTAAATAGTAATAATTACACTGATTATGAACCATTAAATTTAAAAATAATTAAAAATTAATTATAAGTTGATTTTTAGAATCATATTTTGAAATTAAACCGGATCACCAATTTTACCGTATTCTTCAAGTCTGGATTTTAAACCGAATCGGACTCAACTATTTTAACGAGTCGCAATCAAACCAATTCGACGAGCCGTTTTGATCGAGTTTTCAAAACACTAGGTTTTTCTTGTGTTCACTAGATTGTTTTTTTCATTAATCATTTATTCAATTTGTAAACGTGATTTTCTATGAACCGATCGAGTTAATGTAGTGAAGCATTTTCCACAAGATCATTTTTGTAGATTTACAAAATACAGTAGGTTAAAACACCAAAGCGGCTTTCAAATCTTTTTGAATTAATATTAAGATATCTTAAACTTATGGAATAGTCCAAAATAATTTTTAAGGAAAAATGCAATTTAGAGATAAATTTTTTTCTCCGAATATACAAATGGATCAGAACTATGAAGTCATGTCTGTTTAAATTTCCATAAATAATATGATTTGATTTCACACAATAGCTGAATTGAAGTTGAATCGTGCCGATATTCTAAACCCATCTTTTTATTATTCGACCACATAAATCTACGACGGCCTTTAGTTTTCGTATTAATTTGTTTTTGTTAGCCCTTACAATTCGCAGACATGCATGCACGCATATTACCATATTTAAGATCTACATCGTGACAAATTATTTTTAGTTATTGATTCGTTTTCAAACACACAAAAACTTAAATCAGGGCATGGGCCAATGATTGTCTACAGTTCAATTATCTTTAATTTATTCGTGCCAACACTTATTTTTTTTTTTATAATACAATTTGTATTACATAATATCACTGATAAAGCATTACGCACTTGTACACAATTTGGTCGTTAGTACGCCAAAGAATATCATAGAAATGTATAAAATACAATTTACAAAATCTGCAAAATATTTCTGACTTTAAGGAACAGCTTTCGCATAACCAAAAACAAAAGTTGTACGTAACGGCTTAAAGGCTTTTTTTTTTTAATTTATAATTGGAGTGTCTGAGCTGGTTCCAGATAATCTTCCAGGAAATTAATATAGATATGATCGGATTTAAAGTTTTGAGAACCATAATCATTTATTAAGAAGTTTAATAGATCTTTTATAATTTAAAGATGTGTCTATACATAATTTCTAGAAATTTTGGTAGTCAAGTTCACTTATTGCGCCCAAATCCGACTCTAGTATCGATGAGTAATTTGATGTGTCATGTTTTGGACATAATCTAACAGTGTTTTTGAAATGTTTTTGAGTCATTATCAAGTTTTTTTTTTGTTTTATTTGGGTGGAGACTGAATCATTAGGAGTAAAATTTCCTGAAATCAAAGCTAAAAGGAGGAAATTTTGCTTGTGGAGCAGTTTCCCTTTTAAGAATCAACCGGATTATTAAAGGAATATTCGCTCATTCAGATGAAATAATTAAAGAAGATTACCAAATTTCTGGATTTTGATCTAATGATACTAATTTTCAGCTACCAGCTGCCAAGGATCTGCTATTTTTTGTTTACTTTATTTTTCTTACAACAACGAATAGAGGAAGATTTATTGTTAGAGATGGATTTTGACTCCTCTTTAAAGTCTATCATATAACAATCTCAGCCCAATGAAAAAGGAGAAGCGGTTTAAAAAGAGGAATTTGGTTGAGATGAAAAGGAAAAACTAGTGGACTCCCTTGTATAAATGCAAGGGGAAGTCGCGACAAAGAGAATACATTCAACACAAAAGCAACTGCATCGCTCTCGGAGCTGATTTCGATGCTTTCTCTTGTTATCAATCAAAAATATTCCTGGTAAATATATTTTAAATAAACTATTATTGAATAGATGTTATTCATTGAATTATTTTGAATTTAGATTCAACATTGTGTACGACTAGAAAATATTTATTAGTCAATTAATTCAAATAATTTAATAATTTAATTACGGTAGCTTTGTAGGGCTGAGAAAATTTCTATAAATTTTGATTTGATTAGTTATTAGTTTTAATTCGAACCGCAAAATCGGATATCTATATCTACACGAAGCAAAACAAATGTTAAATGTAATATCCATACAAATGAAGCAAATCATGAATATTAATATTTTTATAAACGAATATCTGATTCAATTCGTTGTATGCATATTTACACACACATATATATATATAGTTATTATATTTTTTTATATTTTTGACAATATTTATATTTATTAAATTAGTTACTTTAGTTATGAGAGTTTTAAAAATTAATTATCCTTTTTAATAACTTATTATTATTATTTTATATTTTCATTTTTAGTTGTTTAATTATTAGTTTATTTATACGGATTAAATCAGATATTTAGTTAATAATATAAAATTTGCACCAATATTCGTGAATATGTAGATCAAATTAAACTGGATAGTTCATTATTTGTACAAAACGGATCATGAATATTTATAAAAACATGGATATTCTATTTGTGTCCACCTCTAACGTGTTTATTGGTAGAACAACATAGTATTTTAATAAACTTAATAAAGAAAAAGAAGATTCGCTTCGCCATAAGCGAGGTCAAAAGAACAATTTCAGTATTTTCCTTTATGATAAGCTAATGATTACTGATGAAACGATTCTTGAATTATATTATCATAGCTAGTGTCCAAAAATACATTCAATAGAAATACACTTGAGGTAGGCTGACTTCGTATAACTTTAAAATAACAAATATGTTTTTGATTTTACATGGTCTATATAGTTATGAAGTAATTTATTTAGTTTTAGTTGTTACATGATTAAGTGTCTAAACACACATCAATTAATTTAATGTACAACCAATACCATAATTAAATAGTATGTCATTGTAGCATTTTAGAACTGAAAGAAAATAGAGACCTATCATAATCTAAGTAAATAGAAAAAGGTTTTGAAGTTAAGCTAAACTGAATGGAAAAGCCGACCAAAATCAACTCAAAATTGAATTAACGAAAAATTAAAGAACAAAAAACTCTTGGATCAAAGTTAATAATTAGAATTTCTTAGACATTATTCTAATAAATAAATCGCGCGCTTTTCTTTTAAAAGTAAGTATAAAGCTTCTATATCAATTGTGTTTTGAACCAAACAAACATAAACTCTATGTTTTACACTCAATATTCAAACAAAAATACCGAACGATTATTATATTTTTTGAACCAAAAATCAAAAATTACATCTGAACATAACTAAACCGAAAACCAAAAAAAAATAATTGTAAGTAAAGTGAACTGAAAGCCAAATGTTCAAATGCATAAACATATTAGTGAATAAACAAACATGTTAAATACCGCCCTTTAGCGCGGTTCATAATTTAGTTTTCATTTATGATAAGCTAATGATTAATGATGAAACGATTCTTGAATTATGTTATTATAGCTAGTGTCCAAAAATCCATTCAATAGAAATACACATGAGGTAGTTATGAAGTAATTTATTTACATGGTCCATATAGTTATGAAGTAATTTATTTAGTTTGGTTGTTACGTGATTAAGTGTTTAAACACACATCAATTAAGTTATTAAAATTATCCAAAAAATAGAAGTCCTCCTAAGATTATGATTTAATGTTATATACATATCTATTTTAAAATAAACAAAATTCTTTAATTTATCCTAATTTTATGTTCAACTAAATCAAAATTTATTTTAAAATATTAGTAAGAATATAAAGATTGATATAGTTTAGATTTAAAAAGTTTATTGATGTACATAGTGCAGAAAAACACCTAGTGATCAAATACTTATGATGCTTAAACAATCAACCACTGCTATTTGGGTCTATGATCATTAATTTAAGCTAATTCACTTCCATGAGAATAACTCATATATTAATCAAGTTCTTCACATCAACTTACATTGATTAATTATCATCAAACATGCTTGAATCACAAAACAACCATAGCATCAACTTATGTTGGCTAAGCAAGTAAATCGCATTGGTTTATTTTAAAGTATATTAAGATTTTATTAAGTGTAAACCAATTAAGATTATATTTGGTACTCTTAAAATAACTAGAATTAGGATTATAAAATGATTCTTCTAAACTAATTAGGAATATTTTTAGTTTTCACATTAGGATTAGGGTTTTCAGACTTGTTTTCCATTTAAGCTAAAGTGTATCCACAAATTAGGCATCCTTTTTATCAATAAACTTCAAGTTAAGCACAAACTTATCTCTCTTGAGACCTTTTATCCATGTTCTTCGTGAACAAACCCTAATCGCAAGGAGAAGAATCTTCTGAAAAAGAGCATCAAGACCGGAAACGAAATTACACTAGTAGGGGCATGAGATAGAGAGATACAAAGGTCTTTCACATCCTTTGTATTAAGTCCACACGTCCAAGAGGTGTTATAACCTCAAGGATTTTGTCAATCCCACCTCATAATTTTAAGGACAAGATAGCCTATCCAAAGTCGTATCAGTTTTTTTTATAAATGGAGGTGCCCCCTTGTCTTTGAGAAACAAATTACAAAAGTAGTCAAGCTCTGTCTGGATCCAGCGTCACCAGCTGCCGTCATCCTGCCTATGATGACCAATGCTAGCAAGTCTCCACCGTCGCCACCTTCGATCCATCGTCCATTGCAGCTATCGATCGTCATTTTTCAGATTCTTCAACATGTGTAAGGTAAGCATCCGATCTCTTTCCCCTCCTTCTTCCCCTCAACAGTTGTCACTGGGTGTAGAGATCTGAACATAATCCAAATTCATATTTTTTGAGTGTGAGAGTTTATATATTTGGTTGTGTGGTTTCTCCTTCTTTTATATCTGGATCTATCTTACCGAGTAAGTCAAATGGGAGGATCTGTTGTAAAATTTATCTCTTTCCATTTTAATTCCTTGGATGTTAGTCCTTTGTTAATGTTGGCATTGATCTAGTTGTTTATTTGCGTTGATGTGATGGAAATAACATGAAATATGATAGGATGTTAAAGGTAAATCGGGTGATTGATTCTGATGAATATGATAATGAGATGTGGTAGGATGTGGCACCGATTGTGGGTGTGGAAGAATGTGGCGCCAAGTCTAGGCGTGTTAAGATCGAGTTGTGATGCCGAATCTCAACATAATTGACTATATAACCATAAGGTGTAGAATTTTATATAGTTTCAAATGACCCAAAGGGCCATGAGCGGGTAGTCACATAGGAGCCACATGGTAGATAGTTTTGGTTAAGCCAAAGGTCCACGAGTGGGTTGGTCTAGGTTGATTGATGCATTATATGTGATATTACCTTATGATTTGTGATTATTGTGTTGCTTGGATTGAGATGAGTTTGTGGGTTCCCAAAACCTACTTCACTGAGTAATCCAAATTACTTACCACTATTTCTTGCAGGTTTGTTCGAGGAGTTTTAGAAGTATAGTTCTTCATGTGTTGCCAAACCTTTGGGAATGTGGATCAAGGTGACGGGTGTTACAATTTGGTATCAGAACGGTGGTTAAGACTCTCTGCATATATTCAGATATATGGGTACAAGGGAATGTGGTGTTTTTATATTTGTTTTTTGTGAAACATTTTCAAATAAGGGGGGGGGGGTTATATAGATAATAGCTAGTGCAGCATGAGAAAATCTCCATACACTTCTTGTTTCTTTGGTTATTAGGTCACCAAGCAAAAATACAAAAGATATTGTTCATAGGTATGTCAGTATTCAGAGAAGTGTCAGTGATTAGAGGTATGTCAACATCTAGAGGATGTGACAGTGTTATTGATTCAAGTGGCATGAACTTACGGTGAAATCTGATGAAGTTGGAGTTGACCCGTTATGAGTTGATCTTAGACATGGACTTATTGACCCAACATGAACTAATGAATTGTGTCAAGGCGTGTGTCCATATTTTCTTGATATAAAGGGATGATAGTTTTTAATGGAATAAAGACTAGCACATGGATCTTTATCAGCTTGATGTTACAAGTAAAAGAATGGATTGGGAACGTGAATGTGGCATTCTTAGAAGTGGAATCCCCGATACTAGATGCATCCTTATAGTGACTGAGTATGCACACATATTTGAGCTACTACAATGATTCCACCGAGTCCAGATGATGCCATTACCATAGAGTGAAACCTGAGATGGCCCCATTTCAAAGACACATATTGGTTGGCACCCGAAAAGATGGATAAGTTGAAGAAGCATCTAGAGGACTTGGTGGAGAGAGGATATATCTAGACGAGTAACTTAAGTTGGGGAACAAACGTCCTATTGTAAATAAGATGGACATGAGATTTTGAATTTTCATTGATTACCTACAATTGGATTTTTTGATTTTGTTATACAAGAAACTTGTACCAAGAGTTTGAAGGCTAAAGGAACAGCTAAATCAAAATTTGGTGTTGGTACTATGTTAATCTGGAATATCATTGGTAGCATACATAAACACAACTAGAACTTTATGTGACCTTAGTGAAAGGCACATGTGTTCCACGTCTGTGGAAGAAGACAAGCTTGGGCTGGAAGTTTTGGGTTAAGCAGACTTGTTAGGCACACATGTTCACAAACCAAATGAGTGTTCCAAACGATGAAGATCTGGAGGGCGAGATATTGTGCAAGCTCACTAATTGCATTATTCCATACATCTGGATAATACAAGATTCATCCGGGTTTCAAAAAGGGACTACCATTGCATGGGATGAAGAAAGATGTTTATACATGGATTCCAAAATGTCAGACCTGTCAGTTGGTAAAAGAAAAACTGAGAGTGTTTCGTGGATTGGTGTGAGAGTTACATGTACCATAATAGAAATGGGACATAGTTTCAAAGAACTTTTTTATTGGATCGCCATGAACATGGTGATAAACCTATGTTGTGTACTTGTGTGTTAGAATGTGAACTAAAGTGGGGAAGTACCTACCATTGGTTGAATTCACTTGAGCATATGGATGTATTCGTAAAAGGCTTGTATGGGAGACTGTGCCATACCCTTATGTTGGGGGAGAGTCGGGATTTAGAGCCAGAAATGATACATGAAATCATGGAGCAAGTGGAATTACGTAACAAGACCATCAGCGAGTTATGCCGACAAACTCATAAGTATTTGTAATATGCAAGGTATCTAAGGATAAAAACGTTTTGGGATGTGACTGTAAGTTAAAGAGGCTAAGGCTGTGATAAATGAGATCATTTGTGATTGTTGAGAGAATTGTTGTAGTGGCATATCAGTTGGAATGCTACAACAAATGTCAATGTGCTCATGTGTCAGTTTTATGCATGGTTGTGAGAGGGCCTTAGTTTATTTTACAAAACCCGCCAGCAAAAGTGTGTCATGTCAGTGGTCAGTTTGCATGTTGAGTTTGTATACCACAAGGAAGCAGTAGTTCATGGGAAAAAAATCATCGGACTTAATAGACCGGGTTCTTAACTTATGATTTGACGTTTTTTTTTACACTTTTCAGTTAAGAGACGTCTCTATCTCTTAAGAGACAGTTCTTAAGTTTTCTTAGTTAAAAGTTAAGAAACGTTTCTTAGAGAAGCTAAAAATCTCATCCTAAGAGATCATGGTTAATCATGCCTTTAGTTTTTCTCTTACTTTCTATAAAAGGAAGTTCCTTTTTTTCTTAGAGACATAAATAGTGAAGCTTTGCCCAGATCTTAAGCTACCAGCTGATGTTGCCTCACCTACAAAGACTGTCACCACCACCATTCATTCTCCATTGTCACTGTCTTCGATTGTCCGTTGCAGACATCAATAGTCCTTGTTCGTCAAATTCATCTATATCTGTAAGGTAACCCTCTGATCTTTGATCCCTTTCTCATCTTCTATTGAGTGTTAGAGTGCAGATGTGTGGTTGTGAGGCTGCCTCCTTCTACTTCTTCTAGATTTTGATATCTGACGTGATATATAGAAGTCTAGATTGATTGATGCGTAATAGGTGATATTACCTTACGATTTGTGCTTCATTTGTTTTTCATTGAGTAATATAATATAAACTATTCATTGCTTTTTATAGGTTTTTCTTTTCTGAGAAATGTTAGCAGTACAAGTTTGGGTGTGATGCCAAACCTTTGAGAAAGTGGATCAAGGTAACGGATGTACATACTAATTCAATAATTGGTAAACCTGTTGAAATGTGAATTTTAAGACTTGTGGCAAATTTTGAGATCACACCCTCTACGAAATGAATCATCAAGACCATAAATAACCACGAACTCAAAGGGTATTAAACTCCAACTCTGGTCACATTCACACATTATGCGTTCAAAAACCTAAAAACCAGAGAGTTCATCCATCGCACCCCAAGTCCTGGTCAAAATACTGTAATATTCATCCACGGTATAAGTATAACCCCTTTTAATTGTTCAAGTAGTGCTCTACTTTTGACTGTGGTACACAGGGTTTTGCGAACTCCATGTCAAAGATCATAGACCTCAGTGTGGGTTCAATGTCTTAGCTTCGTCAAGCTGGTGCGATATTACAGTTCATTACTAAGCAACGTTAAACATATTTAAGGCGAGGAGGTCTTCGACCTACTGGTGTTTAGATTCTCATGTCCTACCTTTTGTGATATTGGTTTTTCGGATACTTAAATGTTATTATTTGCATATATTACCATGTAAAAAGGCTCTCGGATATTATGCTCCCACTTCTGATTTTATGGAGTTCGGATAACAATGAGTAGCAATCAAAGTATATTGATTAGGACAACAGAAGAAAAGAAAAAAGAACTAGGAACGTTCCACGTTTTGATTGAAAGGAGGAAAACTTATTCGTCTGATGCAACTTCACATCTTCGGCTCGGGACTTGTCTGATAAAAGTATTTCAAATATATATATCATTAATCATATGGTGTTGACGAACCAGTAACAACAAATGAGAGTGCGAGAATTACCTCGAGGTAACGTTTCAGAAGTGTTGTGGTGCTGTAATTGAATCCCTCGAGAGCAGCTCCTTGAGTACGTGATGAGTTAAGCTGTTTCCTCACCTGAGTAGCCAGAACTTTTCCTAGCTCAACTCCCCACTGGTCAAACGAGTTAATACCCCAAACAAAGCCTTGAACAGCCACTCTGTGTTCATAGATTGCCAGCAACTGAAAAATATAACATAAAACATATAAACCCCAATGAACCTCTCATCTCAAAACCTGAAGAGAGCACTGATAAGCCTTAGAGAGGGGGGTAGACCTGGCCAACATTGTAAGCACTCAGTTCTGGAAGTAGAAGGCTAAGAGAAGGTCGGTTGCCGGAGAATGTCTGCAGAAAGAGATACAACAGCTTTCATATACTTAGAAACTTGTAGCTCTTTTCGACTTCGGTCCGAAAAATTATTTTACCTTGTGAGGAATGAGATTTTCTGAAACATTCTCTTTCTGCAGCTGTTCAGGTGTCTACAAATGGCAAAAAAAAAAGTTAGTGTGTTTCAGAACGGAGCTAGTCACGCAACAGTCTCTTATACCCCATAACCAAATGTAATGTCTTACTTTTCCATATGCAAGAGCATCAGGCTGAGCAAAAAAGTTGGACATGAGCTCGTCATGGTTACTGACAACCTCTCCTGTGAATCCAATTCAGGAATTGGTCTTAAGTTTCAAAAGGAATGCATAAAAGAGGTTACGTCAAATTCTGCAGTTATAAGAAATGCTCACCCTCCAAGTACACAGGTTGCTGACTCTTCACAGTGCCAATGAAATCACAAGGGATTACTCGTCCCTAATGCATCATTAATAAAGATTTAGTGAAATCTTCAATAGCTCTGGTAGTGCGGTAAGAAATCAAATTATATATGTAACCTGGTGAATTAGTTGGTAAAAGCTGTGTTGGCCATTTGTTCCAGGTTCACCAAAATCAATCTCACCAGTCTCGAATGGGAGAGGTAGACCATCAATTGAGACTCCCTTTCCATTACTCTCCATACTAACCTAAAATTTCAAACAAGTAAACAATCTTTATATTATTATCTCAAAGCAAGTATGGAGCAGCAAAGATTATCAAAGGGAAACCCAGTTCACATGCCTGTTGAATATGCGGAGCAAATTTCTCAAGGGCTTGGGAGTAAGGTAAGATGGCCTGAGAAAACAAAAAGATGTTGATGAAGATTGAATATCTTAATATGAGAAGAAAATTTCACTAGAGGAGTTAATTCTCACCCTGGCAGGATATCCAAGAAATGATACATTCCATACACTCAATAACCCTAAAAGCACCTGTCAAAAGTCACCAAATCAACCTCTCACTCTGCCTTGACCACACTAAGAACTTTATGGATCTCTAATTAAGAGTTGATGGACATAGCAAACAGACAAGAAAATTCGAATACAGAGACCAGGAACTATTTGAGATTATCAATATAAAGAACTCACGGGTATATTCTTCTCAAACGGTGTGGACTGGAAATGCTGATCAATGCTTGAAGCTCCTTTAAAAACCTGCAATCAAATTTAAAAAAGGCTGAATATCAATTGGATCTTCTAAGAAGGTTTCTTCTAGATTTGGAGACATAGAACAGTACTTTTCAAGATAAAACGGGAAGACAATATAAAAGAAGAAGTTATTCAGAGGAAAATAAAATAGAATACACTTCAATTTGGCAGTTCTAACTGACGTTATATGATTTTCTAAAGACAGAAAGAATATGACTAAGACATTTAATGAGATGGCTAATAAAGTAGAAGGTACCGTACTTCTCAACCACAGAGAAGCCATACTGTAGAGACAAAGGTAAGACTCCAACAGCACTGCAAACTGCAAAAGAATCGGTTATAAACTAAGCAAGTGGATATGGATTACAAATTAATAAAACCAAAACAGACGAGTACTTACCACTGTACCTTCCACCAACCCAGTCCCAAAATGCAAATGTATTGTTCGGGTCAATACCGAATTTCTCCACTAACTGTTAAACAAAACATCGAGAGCTTTAAACATTTTTCTTCTGTACTGTCTGAATACATGTCGAAGGTAGTAGAAAATAAACCATGACCAAGAACATGGAGACTAACATTGTACATCAGACCCGGTAGAATATTCAGTTTGTAAGAAGATTATACATTCGGTTTATTGTACTAAAACGGACAACTGAGGAAATAGTCACAAACAAACAATTTTAATCACAATTTCATACCGCAAGATTAGTGCTGACAGCAACCATGTGTTTTGCAACAGCCGGAGCCCTGTTAAGTTACCACATGTTAAATGACTGCAGTTTATTCACCATACCAAAAATTGATGGAATAACAAAGATTATATTCTGAACAAAATGCTTATAAAACGTAAAGCATAAAAGCTTTCCCCTGGCAATAATGTATAGTGTCTACAAGATGGAAACGCAGCGATGATGGAGGATCCCATATTGGGTCATGATAATTGTAATTCTCTAACAAAACCAGACACAATAAAATGAATGCAGTCATGCAATTTGGATGCAAAGCAAAGAGAAATAACCCAAGAGCAGATGTAATCCATTCCCTCAATGTCCTAGCGTTCAACATTGTTTCAGCCGTTGTAAATGTTTTCGAGACTACCACAACTGGAGTTACAAGTATCCTCAAGATTAGTTAGAGAAAGAATCTGTAAATAAAAACTACCACGGTGGATTTATTGATAAGTTTGAGCATGAACCTAGGGTAGTTTCTGGATTTAGTCCTTTGGTGTTTCTAGCAACATCAACTGGATCAATATTTGCAAGGCTGCAAAAAGTATAAAATAAATCCAGGCATAAATATAGATTTCCCACAATACAAGAAAATATAACAAATTATGGAGTCTGACATGACTGACTAGAAGCTAACTAGTTCAACACAGCCTCCTCTAACTATAATATAATGTTAACCGAAGTTAGATGAACAAGGAGTACTTGGTGTCTATGACAATTATGAATTTTTGTGGACCTTCGGGAGAAACTTGAAACGAGGTAGGTAATAAGCATATCAACCAAATCCAGGTTTTAAGTGTTAACTTTTGTCACTTTGATTGATTACAAAGAGCATACCAATTAAGACAAACATAAGTCAATCTACCAAAGCTTTACAGGCTTACAGATGAGATATAGTGCTACAAACGCAGTTGACGTCCTTTGCACACTCTGCAGCTTCAGGATCTGATAAAGAACATGCATATAAGCGAAGAAATTCGAATCAAAACAAGCTAGAAAGACGACAAGCAAGACCCAGGTATTAAGACGACATGCAGTCACCTGTTTGAAGAGCCGTGTGCACAAAAAGTGGACCCAAAAAGCTGCCACCAATACCAATTGCAATGACATCTTTCAGCGGTTTGCCAGTGGCTCCAACCTACCAATAAGTGCAGAGAACTTTAACGCATGGAGATGGAAAAAACAAAGTTAAGGTTCAAAATTGACATCTAGGAAATTTACCCATGAACCAGAGCGAATTTTCTCAGAAAAATCCTTGATCTTGTCTAAAACATTCCACACTTCTGGAACCACATTCTTTCCATCAGCCTTAATAACTGCATCCTTTGGAGCACGGAGTGCAACATGAAGCACTGACCTGTTCTCCGTACTGTTAATCTGAGGAAGCCATTACAAAAAGTTACCCAAACACAAGAGAATGTTACAAAGGAGATGAGAAGGTCTCTGTCAGTGTAATCAATGTTTCATATACTCTCTGACTTGTCTAGCATATAGAAATGTCTTAATTTATATGCTAAACTATAAGCAACAAATCCATAAGAACAAAACAAAGTGAGATTAACAACTCTTTAAATTACACACTTACATGCTCCCCGTTGTACATGCGGCTGATCTTCTCTGACAACTGTGCAGCCTGCATATGAAAAACAAATGATTAGAAAACTTCGTCACTGATGTATAAAATCTACCAATAAACACCTCTCATCCTCACCTTAGCCAAGTTCAGAAGCTTGTCCATTGTCTCCACAGTTGCACGCTGTCGAGAGTAATCCAACAGCAGCCCCTCAAATTCCCTGATAGAAAACATACCAAGCAAGCAAAGGGAAACAAGTTTTTTTTTAATGCCAAGACACAACAAAAACATCCACATTCTCCTCTATACCACATGAAACATTCTAAAACATAATCTCAAAATCATTTAAGAATAAGTGAGATAAATGTCAGGCATTTGATATTGAATAAATAGAAAAAAAAAAGAAGACATACAACATCATGGACTCGCATCTGTGTGCATCACTCATCAAATCACGCAAATGAGTCTTCTTAATATCTTCAACATGACCCTGCAAAAAAAAAACTCAATTTCTTTTCAAAATCTTACAGTCACTATTTACAGAAAATAAAAAATCTTTTACCTTCAAATCCTTCCAGGCCTGGGTCTCACAAATCAGAGCTGTTGATGACGCCATAACTAGTAATCATCAACAAACAAAATAAAATTATAAACCAGTTTCAATCGGCTATGATTCTTGTATGGTATTATATTAATCGTCATTAAACAGGACATAGATTTTTTTATTTTATTTTTTTTTAGCTCGAGAATCGTTACGATTCCATTGAACAGAAGGGGAAAAAACGAGATTGATCGAGAGAGGTACCTGAGGATCTTTGCAAAAGGAGAGGAGATGAAGAAGGTTCCGGGATTGTGAGAAGGAGGGAAGAAGGAGAAGAAAAAGCGATAGGGCAGCTGAGAGGGCCAGAGGAGACCTCAGATTATGACACGTGTCGAAGAAGGTTCTTGATCAGCACGATGGACAAAACAGATGGCGTTTTGGAAACAAAAATTAGGTATTTTATATTTACTTTACTTTTCCGAAATGGAAACATTCATGTTAGTCATAGACATTAAGAGCACCTCCAATAAAGTTCTATTCATTATAAATTCTAAAAATGCATATATGTATATGTATATATATGTTATATAAATTGTATGTAGGTGTGGAGTCTACAAAATAGTGTAGAACCCTTATTCAAAGATTCTAAAAACTTTTATATGCATTTTTAGAACCTAATTGCCTCTCAAACTGCTTTGGTTGTGTCGAGGTCTCTTACTTGTAACGTTAACGCCTCTGTTTAGATTGGAATAACAGAGCATTAGCCATGTTATTCTTTCTTCATATTTATTACCGGTGTCAATGGTTCCCCATACTTTATTAACTTTGAGGGCGATTTTCATCTTCATAGCCCAAACAGTGTAGTTTGAAGAATTCAGCAGCAGGAACTTGATGGATGAGTGTCCATCTTTGGTGTTTATTTCAGTTTCGCCTTTCACATCTGCCATGGTGGTTTCTTCTTCGTAATATCTTTCGTTCATTTGATTTCGATTGTAATCTCTAATACCAGATATAGAATTCAAGATCCAGATTTAAAAAAACACTTTCTTTATTGTTTTAGAAAAATAACTCAAAAACTAAAGCTCTCAGTCACTCAACAATTCATAAGTCATGCAACATCATATGCATCTCCTTATATAACACTAGATAATTCATAATCCTATTAGTAATAACATTTTTAATATTTTCTAATCCTTTTAGATAACCATAACCTCGGTAGGATTAGGATAACTTGTGTTTCAAGCTATCTTAAAGCTTAAACCAAGTAATCTGACATGAAGGTGAAACCTTAAACATAGATTTCAATTCTTCGCATATCTTATTTTCCTCACATAGGTTTTTGGACAACAGAAATTCAGCTCTCTTTAAACACTTCGCGTTTGCTAAAATGTATGACACAAACTCTCGTTCTTCCTTAGTGTCGTAATATGATAGCCACATAAATAACTCAAGATGTGATTCCAAGCATTTTGGAACATGATCAGGTTTGTTCCAGAAAAGGGGGGGTAATTAGACAACACTGTAAAACATCACAACATACACGTTATGTTTTAGTGTTAGTCCATTAATTAAAAAGCATTCATGCACTTGTTTAATGGTGGAAGGATGTACTTACAGATTCGATCGTAAGACTTTCAAGTTTATGGTTACTTTTTAACATAAGCATAAGTTGTTCCAACCAGCCTGAGTCACATGGTGTTATTGTAAGGTCTACAAGCTGAGAGAAGTTGTTGGTCTACACATAACCTGCAGTGCACCCAACACCATAAGTACACATATTAAGAGCACCCGCAGTAAAAGTATTTCACTGAGAATCTCTTACCAAAAATTATAATAGGAGAATTCTCAAGTTACTCATACAAAAATCTCTTCAGAAAAAGATTTTTGTATGAGTATCTTAAATTTTTAAAATTTCTCCTATTATAATATTGTTATTTTAGTGAGAAATTCTCGTCGAGAAAATTTTACTACAAATGTTTAATGTTACCGCAATAAACAAAAAAAACAGTTGGATCTCGAAATCAATACCAATTCCTCGGTCAATGTCAAAGAGAGAGTTGTGGCCGAGGAAATACGTCTCATAAATTCTTTACCAGGGTAGCAAAAAGTAGACACCCTGCTCTAACAATGCCTGGCATATTCCCGATAGAGCAAGAGTCTCCTGAATAATCGCTAATATAGAGTTGGCTTCAATGCTGGACAATCTAAGACCAAGGACCGATTATTTTCCGCTACATCATTGTCTTGTGATAATGGCCTTTTATTGAGGTAGCTGAATTCCTTTAGAGAAGGCACTTTCACAGTATACTTTCTCACATTGCCATCTTCATGACGCCGTGTCACGAAAAAAGTTCTGAGAACAGGACTATTTGAGAGAAGCCTGGCCAGAGAAACTTCATCTTTATACACCACACAAGAGAGGATTAGCTTTGCAAGGGATGGGAGGGAAACTGAAGGAGGGATATCCAGGAGAATCTTATCACAGAGTTCCAGTTCAATGAGGGTTTCACAAGTGTAAAGGCTGTTGGGCATGCTGGTAGGTTTCCCCAACCAACTAAGATCAAACTGTAATATGCGCAATGAACGATCAACCGCTTGTGCAACCAGTTTTGCTACATCAACATTAGTAGGGCATATTTGTTTAAGTCGGATACACAAGCATTGTAGTATAGGTGCCTTATGAAGTTGCAACGACTTCTCAAGAAACCGCCAAACGCTCTTCTGTTCACTATTAGTATCGCTCTCAGTGTCTTCATACACGAGTCTTGGCACCTCTGTCCAGATAGTCCGCCATCGTTTCGACAAAATCATGGTGGTCACAACATCTTTTGTGGGAACAAACAACAAGACTTTTAGTAGCAAATCGTCAGATAGTTGACTGATTCTATCTTCACAATTTCTCTCATGGATTCTCTGAGAAATGTTGACTTCTTGTGTTTTTTCTGTAGCAGATATCATTTTCCTGTAAAAAAACTAATTTCTTCATTTACAGCCTAACGAAAAATGAGAAAAGCATTTAGAGATCTTTTCATCATATGAACAAAAAAATTGAAAAAAACAACAACCTATAAGAATATACCTTGTTTTGATCAAATTTAGTTCATAAAAACTTGAACCAAAAAAAAAAGGATGTTGAGAAATTTATGTAGCAGAATACTAACCCGGAGACTGTATCACCGTAGTATCTCTCGAAAACGAGTCCGAAGAAGAAAACTATCTTTTATTATTTTTACTGATCATTAGAAATGAAGAGAACTACATATTTATAAGCCTAAACTTACGAAATCTCATATTATTTTATATAATATATCAATTCATTTAATTCATCATTAATGTTGTAAATAAAAAGAAACTTTAAATAATATTTAATTTGTCTGAAACATAATATTATCAAGATGTTATCTTTTTGCTAAAATTTGGTACTATATAGAGTTAAGCAAATTTCTATAAATATAAAAGAAATTAGGAATATATAAATATCATAGTATCTTATATAATATCTCAATCATTTAATTTATCATAAATGTTGTAAATAAAGAAGACAATTTGAACAATATTAATTTGTTTGAAACTTTAGAATATCAAGATATTATCTTATTGCAAAGATTAGATACTATATAGAGATAACCAAATTACTATAAATTTAAATATAGGAAATAAAAATATCATATTATTTAGTATAATATCTCAATTCATTCAGTTGTCATAGTTTTGTAAATAAAAATTAAACACTATTTACTTTGTATGAAACATTAAAATATCAAGATATTATCTTAATTGTGGGTTATCATATCAACAAAAAAGTTATTTATTATTTTAAAATAATATATTTATATGCTATAATTTACAAGTTTGATCCTATATAGAGATATCCAACAATAATAGTCCATATGTGTCATTTTATATGTCGTTTAAATTTCTTTCAAACTTATTACGAAAATCATTAAATTTATATTATATCTTCAGATAATACACTGTTTAACTTAATCTTATTTATTAATGAACTGAAAATTAAAGATAAAGACATGAAAACTATCAAACATATGCGTTGAACATATACAACATCATTTATAATGAAATATATTTTAAAGTTTATAACGACAATTAAAATGAAACGAAAAAGTAACAAACTAGATTTATAACAGCAACTAGATTAATAAGTCGACTAACCCGGAACTATATGCATATTAAGAATCTCACTCTGCTCATTAATTCGATTTCCGTACCAATATTTGCTCACAAGAGGTGAAAAGTATATACTTTCAAACAAAATGTTATGGAAGTGGATTAATGTGTCGAAGCTAAAAAGCTCACTATTGACCCGGAACTATATGCATATAAGATCTCTGGTTATCTCCTCCAGGAGTCCATTGAAGACTTCCCTCTCTATATCTCTTATAACATCATCTTTCTCGATGAAGGCGTTCATTGAATCATTCCAACCCATGTCCCACATGGAGTTTAAGTTTGGGTCTTTATAGTAAACATCTCTGTCCAACACTTTTGGTAAGTAGTCTTCAACAAGTGATTCAGTGTAGCACTCCCTACCGTAGGTTCTCAGCTTCTCGAACTCTTTGCTTAATTGTCTAACAAGATGGTCCAAGGAGTCTACTTTAGAGGAACTGGTGGGTACCTTCACGAAAGGATGGACACTTAACTCTTGATATCTCCCTTTTCGTTTCATTAACTCGTAGCCACAATCCAGGAGTAGGTTCTTGTCTTCTTGGTAGTAGTTGTTCTCGCCAACTTCATGAAGGACATTGTGAGGAATGTTAAGTTTGAAAAGTGCCTCTACTGTGTCTAGAAATAGTTGACTTTTCACAACTATCTTCTTGAGGTTCATTTCATTTTCAGACAATGTCTCTTTTGTTTCTTGTTTTCGGTGTTCTTGACGCTTCTCCAACAAAGGTATGTCAGCTTCAACATCCCCTTTGCTTGCTGAAACAACTGAAACTTATTTTAGTTCATTTTAAAAATATAAAGAAAGAAATGTAGTGACTTGTTGCGCAAAATGCTAATAGTGACGTGTTCGCGTAGACCGCATAATATCCGCCTAAAGTCTACTATACATGTTTGGATTATATAAATCTTCATAAAATATTGCTAATATGAAAACAGTGCAGTCGACTACCGTATAGCAAGGCGGACGCTTAGGCAGAATTTTAGAACATTGACTAATAGTGATATTAAAGGTGCAATGAGATTAACAACAAGACAAACTGATAGTGCTTACTTTGCTTCATACCTTTATATACTGTCTTGGAAAAACCTTCTGAATTTCCATCAGAATTTGATATTGGAGCTTGTTGATCCACCCCATCTGTAAACATAAGCTCATGATGCTGCTAAGCATCAGAATCCAATTAGAGGCAATACATAAATATGGTACGTGAAGTTAACTAACAATAAGCTTACATTGTCTGATGGAGCTTGGCATAGGACTCTCTCGGCAGCTATTAGGAGAATTGAGTCATCTTTGATTTTGTTCTTTTTCTCTAACACGTTTATGTTTGATGATTGGACCTTAACACCTGAATCTTCAGAAGTATTGATGCTTGTCTCTGCTTCTACTGCTTTCGTCTTATTACTGTCATTGTAACTTCTGTGTAACTGATCTTGTTTTCCATTTGCTTCTTTGGAAAGAGGTTCCTGATTCTCTGGTTGCTTCATAGCTTTACAAAACCCACCATTTAGTTTAGAGGTGTCCTGAAATTTCTTTTCAAGGAACTCAGCTTCATGTACTTCTTCTCCTTTTTTCTTTTCTAATACAACAACATGAGAAAAGCTTTTCCTCAGAGCTTTAGCTTTTTCTTTGACTGGTACTGGGCTCAAAGGTTTTGGTGAATGATGGGTCATTATGACCTGTTCTTGATGCCTTTCTGGCTTCAACTTTGCTTTCTTGATGCTCTTTGGTTCCTCTTTCTTCCAAAACTAAGTTTATGCAAGGCTTTCCTTGGCTCCTTGTGACAGCCTTAGGTTTATCTTCTGTTGGAGATGAGTTCCTTCTGATAGCATTTTTCGTCGTCATTCCTCCATCCTTCTTGTTTCCTTTTCTTCTGTTTGAATCATCCTTCTGCTGAGACTTGTCTTTGTAATTTATACCATTAGTACTTCTCTGAGTCTCCTTATGGAATACTAAATCCAATGATGTTGAGCTCCTTTGATCCTTTAATTCAACAACGTTTTCATTGGATTGCGTTACTCGACGCCTTGTGGGACTCTCTGCATACTTGATGGATGCTTCATTGTTGTTCTTGGTCTCTTTTTCCTCTTCTGGAAACTCTCCTATTCCCATCAACTTCGCAACGACATTCGGAATCCTTCCCTTGTGAGGTTTATGTTCGGTATATTCGCGACTACTTGTTTGCCTTCTGTGCTTGTTGTTAAGCGCCAATAGTCTCATTCCAATGTCTTCCTTCGCGGCTTCTTTTATCTTTCGATTATTTCGGTTCCAAACATCTTCATCTTCTTCTTCTTCCTCATCATCATTTTCTTCAAGTAGCTTGATTCTGTTTTTACTCTGTCTCTTGGTAATGTACTCGGAAGAAGCTTGTTGAATGTCTACAAGTAAACGAAGAGATTGTTCCAGTTCAATGGCACCTTCCATGTGTTCTTCCCCGTATTGTATTGAGTACCTTCCTTTTCGAAAACTGAGGCCGTTGCTACATGCTTTAATGATCTGGTTCAGTTTTTGAGCTCCTTTTGATATCTCTTTGATTTGAACATGAACCATGGGAAGTTGTTGACTGCTTGAACTAAACTGTTGCTGACTGCTTCTTCTTTCTGCTGCTCCAAAACCCAAAGATCTCTTTCCTACTTCATGAAGGAAGCTAATGATTGATGCATTCCCTGAAGGATCTGCTCTTGTTGCCTTCCCAGCATTTTCAAGTGCAAATGCTAATGCTTTTGATAGATCTATTTTCTCCATGCTCCGGCCTTGTCCGTACGGTAGTATCTGATTTGAAGCCTCGGTTCCGCTAGTGAGAAACGTGGCTCCTCCATAGTTGTAATCTTGAAATGTTGTCTGCAACAAAAACAAAACATTTTATTGTCACACAAACAAGAGAAATACCCTATGATAATTATAAAAAAGTATTTGTCAAAAAATAACATTTATGGAAAAAAATCAAAATAAATTTTATTAAAAATGTAAATATATATTTATAATATTTAAATTAGCTAATCTACACTTATTGTTTAGAATTATGGGGTGAGATTTAGAAAACGATGTTCAAATTTATTTTTAAATATTAATTTATCTAAAAAATATTTTAATCATTTTTTATTTTTGTAATAAAACTTGAAAGAGTTATTTGAGAAAATTATCCCCAAAACATAGTAAAAGTTTGGAATATTATTCACAGCTTACCGATTTTGCTGTCGTTCTATTATATCCCTTAAATCCCTCTGTTAGAATATGCATAGTTATCTGCAACCATGAAAACCAAAAATATCATTACAGAGGCTTCTTCTATAAAAGCTAGTTCAGTTCATAAGCTATGATGCGTTTTGAATCTCTTAGAACCTCTTTGGAATTATGCATAAGAGGTATAAATTTTCTAAATTATTTAATAAAATTATAACGCCATAACATTAAGGTGCCTAAATTCTAAAAAGTTAGATGTATTAAATATTTTAACTGTAATTTGGAGTCCACTTGGTATAAATTTTACTCTACCATGAAAAGTTGGAAACTATAAAAATATATTAAAATAAAAATTCTGTCGGAACTTTGTTTATAATTCTTCTTTTAGACATTTTTTTGTCTTAGAAAAGTTTTGTAGGGTTCTATGAACGTACGCCAGGGGCTCTCTGCTATGAAATCATATAACATTTTTGCATGTAATAAAGGAAATATTTGTTCTACACTTTAGATCTAACAAAGGAGATGTTTGTTCAATCTAACCTGTATCCCTGAGAGATTGAAAGTCTCTCCTTCTTACACGAAGATCATCTAACAACTTCTGTGGCAAAAATCTGACCCGTTTCAACCCATTCCCTTCTCTCGGTTCGAACTCATCCTCAGTTAGTGAAATCACTCAGAGTCCAAAAAAAAATAATAAGAAGAAGACACAAAGAGAAGCCTCTTATCATTTGTGTTTGGGTTTATTTCTAAAGACTCCCATACTAACTTATTTCCTTGTTGTTTCATTGTTTCTTGACTCCAACTTAATCTTTGGTTGAAATGGTTCTTTCAGTGTTTTGGTGGAAACAATTCTTAGTAGTGATAGCAAATATCTAATTGATAACAATCGTTGACGTGAACGTTAGGCCCTCCTGAGTACATGTTCGCTTCATAACTTCGATTGCAAGTTAAAGCAATGACGAAGGCTTTTCCTTTGCGACTTAACTTTCAAGCCTCTCTCACTCTGTTGTTTTTTTTCTAATATGCTTTAACATCGGGTTGAATTTTTTATATGAAACTACTGTCAACCAAAGAATTGAATCAATATAGTATAAACTATTGGTAGACAAAACAAGTAAACAAACTATTGTTGTTGGAAGACTCCAAACACTACATATAAAATATCAATTTACTAAACTATTACAAGAAACTATCATGAAACTGAATATAATATTATATATGTCGTTCACTTCACGACAATAGTTACGGAACTAAAATTGTTTAACAAGATATATGCTTTAATTTTTCTATGATTTTATGGGAGTTTTGCAAAAATATTCTAAATTTAAAGTTATATACAAATCTAACTTATTTTCTTATTTTTTATATTTTGCTAAATTTACCTAAATAATCTGTATCTTTTCTAAATATTTTATAAGAATATATTTATTATTTAAGTTTTTGAATATTGCTAAAAACCATAAATACGATATTTTATATATTTAATTATCATCAATTTATCCAACCACTGTACAACCAATTTAGAGTTCTTAAAATTCAAACATTGAATTTCATATCTTTTCTTCTTACTCTATACTAACAAAACTTTATTTCCTTTATTTTTTTCTTCACTTTAATCTAAAAACTTTCATAGTTTTCAATTTCAAAAGCACAGATTTCATATTGTGGCGATTCTTCATTAAAACGTCAACCATCTTTTATTTTGTTGATATTCGAAGTTTGGACAACGAAAAAGTTTAGAAACAAACTTACACTGGAAACATAATTGTTTACATAGTTTTTGTTACTAAATAGCTCAATAAGCTCAGTAACTCCATTCTTCAGATATTTGTCTAGACAACAGACGTCTCTGTATGTCTACACTTATCAGTAGACTTATTCAGCAGTCTATTTATTAACGCACATTTGGTTTTGCAGTGATCAAATTTATAATTTTGCACCAAAGACTTAACTAAAAGTCTATACTTTTACTTTTGAAAACAAAAAAAAGATCATTTAACCTTATGGAAAAGTCTATGTAAAAAAATTAGTTTTGTATTTAACCAGATTTTTGATTTTTTTTAAGTAGACTTCATTTAAAGTCTAATAAACATAAAATTCTGGAATAAATTTCGTTGAAAATATACTTGTATAATTTTTTGAAAGTCAACTACAATAATTTAGTTATTCTTTTAATAAATTTAATATAGGACGTGTGGTTTATCTTAACCGGTTATGTCTAATTCAATTCGTACCGGTTCAAACCAAAATCTATTTCAAAAATAAAATCACATCTACTTAATAAATAATTCACCTAAATACTATATTACATAAATATAAACTATATATATATATATATATATACTTGACCATACATGAAAATACATATTCAACAATTATTCATATATTTCGATGATTGTTTTCATACTAAAAATGTAAATATATACCAAAACTTTGTAGCTGTATTATTGCCACTGAATGTAGATTTTGAAAAAAGCTCACTGGGAAAGTAGATAATAGCGAAATTCTGAAAGCCTCTTCTTAGTCTTGATATTTTCTTAGTTATGTTGAGAAATTTTGCATCCACGTGGATCTTGAATCATTGACATCAACTCTCGACAATCTATCCTAAAGTTCTGATATATTGAGTGTTGTAGCATACTCTGCACCAGCAATGATAAGTGCTTTACTTCTATAGCAATTGTACAATATTTGTTAAAAACCTGTAGTAAGATGATTGTTCTATGTTTATGACACCGGCCATAACTCGGGTTCAAAACCTCCATTGACACTTATTTTAAAAAAATTAGTACATATATGACACATGTTAAGAAAATTTTTGGATTCACCATGTTGCATGGTGGTGATATCGTTTGCACCCAGATTTTTGTATCTAAAAATGTGTTTTCCTAATCGACTATTTCAATATCTATATCTACTAAAATGTATTATGACGTGAAAAACCATTCACCAACAAAATTTGTAAGCTTAAAATTGTATACATGCACATCACATAGTTTAGTTGGTAATGTTTGCTTCATGCCAAAAGCAGGCCATTCTCCTTATCATATCGAACACGTTTTTGTCTTAAGAGCATCTTTATCGGGGTGAAACTTTAGCTGCCACGTGTCGTGGGCCCGCAAAACAGTATCAGAAACTGTCCAAATCGTCTTGTTTCCCGACTTTAGCATCGGTTTTCTAAAACAAAAGGGACCCACACTTTAAACCCCTTTGGAAACCGCGATGATGATGCTCTAATATTCTTCATTCTTTTTTTACCATTCCGTACTTTTCAAGTATACTAAATCAAACCAAGATAAGGATTTTGATCAGCTTCCAAAGAAAAATAACATATTACTAAAACTGGATATAAAGTAAAAGAAAAATTAACATGTCAATCGTATTTAACTCTAAATATGAGAAACAATCTCAAAACATGTGAATTGTTATGTGACGTTTTAAACGGCCTAACGAACTACATAAGTTGGGCTTGATCGATAAGGCTTTATTTTACAACTCCAAAACCAGCATAATGAAATTTTCAAACACGCGCCTAAAACTGAAAAAATGCTGAAGGAACCTAAAAAAAACACAAACCTCAGCGCCACGAAAACTTATATGCTTGCTGGTTACATATGACGAGGATCACTATCCTCAAAACAATCGTAACCGTGATAAGATTAAAGATCTAACGAACAAAACAAACGCTTCTTTATATAATAAAACAAACCCAGTCTTTAGTAGAGACATCACCAAGAAGCAAAACGCTTCTCTTTGATTGTATAAATGGCTCGTACTAAGCAGTACGGCAAGAAAATCCACCGAGGAAAGGCGACCAAGGAGCAACTCGCGAC